>OX155970.1:7867688-8163464 GCA_944548615.1 Micropterix aruncella
ATGAATAGTGATCGTTAGTCGACTGCAAAAGGACCTTTAAACTTACATTGCACCTGTCGAAAGTCGTGCACATCCGTAAGTATATCTCATTCAAACATAAGCATTTCCCAATACAACCTGGGATTTCCTTCGCTACTTTTTAAGTAGCTTTTACTAATTTTATTTTAAATAAAAACATGATCCTATAAACGGATTTCTTTACAAACCTTATGAAATATAACAATATTATACTGTTTTCTACAATGTTTCTTTACAATTTTTTAATATTATACAATTTTATATAGGTTTACCCTATTTTGATAACATTATACAATCTTTTTTATAAACTTCTCTGCCAGAAATAAAGATTTAAGTTTCTTCTTTCATTTCATTGAGCATATGGAGTTTTTTTATTTATTTTTTATTCGATTTAATGGCTCGTTGATAACAAACTCAGCCAATTGTATCATATTTTAAATGTTAGTAGCATTCGAAATTTGAATTATTTCGTAATGTCACTTTCATTTATAAAACGGCCTTGCCGAAATGATCAATAGTTTAATTTTTAATTTTTTCGCTTAATTCGTCTCATTTGAAGGCATTTTGTGTTGCATAAGGATAAGCCCTATTTATGAGATATATGGATGAATAGTGATCGTTAGTCGACTGCAAAAGGACCTTTAAACTTACATTGCACCTGTCGAAAGTCGTGCACATCCGTAAGTATATCTCATTCAAACATAAGCATTTCCCAATACAACCTGGGATTTCCTTCGCTACTTTTTAAGTAGCTTTTACTAATTTTATTTTAAATAAAAACATGATCCTATAAACGGATTTCTTTACAAACCTTATGAAATATAACAATATTATACTGTTTTCTACAATGTTTCTTTACAATTTTTTAATATTATACAATTTTATATAGGTTTACCCTATTTTGATAACATTATACAATCTTTTTTATAAACTTCTCTGCCAGAAATAAAGATTTAAGTTTCTTCTTTCATTTCATTGAGCATATGGAGTTTTTTTATTTATTTTTTATTCGATTTAATGGCTCGTTGATAACAAACTCAGCCAATTGTATCATATTTTAAATGTTAGTAGCATTCGAAATTTGAATTATTTCGTAATGTCACTTTCATTTATAAAACGGCCTTGCCGAAATGATCAATAGTTTAATTTTTAATTTTTTCGCTTAATTCGTCTCATTTGAAGGCATTTTGTGTTGCATAAGGATAAGCCCTATTTATGAGATATATGGATGAATAGTGATCGTTAGTCGACTGCAAAAGGACCTTTAAACTTACATTGCACCTGTCGAAAGTCGTGCACATCCGTAAGTATATCTCATTCAAACATAAGCATTTCCCAATACAACCTGGGATTTCCTTCGCTACTTTTTAAGTAGCTTTTACTAATTTTATTTTAAATAAAAATATATATATATATATATATATATATATATATATATATATATATATATATATATATATATATATATATATATACATGTATATACATATATATATTTATATATACATACACATATACATATACATACACACATACATACATAAATATATACACACACACATACATATCTACATATATTTTTATTTTTACACTACACTAATGTTTTAGAGTGTATGGACTTTTTGATGTTCGCAAAGGTATCATTGAATATGTCGTTTCTTTGGCAGTTCATATCGAACGCGCGACACATCCTACTTATAGGTTTATTATACGATAAATTATTTGCATGTAATAGGTTGGCAAATGTGTTATTAATTATTTGCATGTAATAGGTTGGCAAATGTAATAGGTTGGCAAATGTGTTATTATGGATGTCAGTATGTTATCGCGACTGGAGAATAAACAGCTGATCAGACTTCGCTTTGGCATATATATATAACACATAACCAAATATTTTTTTCATTTAAAAACACTCTATTTTGATAGTTTTAAAACTGATGGAGATAGTCGACGAAAACCTATAGACAGACCGACGAACAGACATACAACTGATTCTCACAATTAGGATTTCGTTTAAACGCCTTGGTACGGAACCCTAATAACCATATAGGCACTGGAGACCATATAGCTGGTAGGATCAATTTTTATTTTGTTTTTTTTAATTTTTATTTTGTGTCAAGCATTGAGACAAAAGTAAGATATAAAGGTTGTGGTTTTAATTAGGGACTTTCTTGTAGTAAATGAATCAGTACGACGACGTAAGGAATGTTTAAAATAAAAATATTTTTTTTTGTCAAATTTGTAAATTGTAACATTTGAGGAAAAGTTTAAAAAGCGTTGAGCGCGCTGCGCCTTTTAGCGGTAGGTAACATATCGCTAATATACAATATAAGCGATATTTTACCTACAGCTAAATAAATAGCGCAGTGCTCTTGGGTTTTTACACAAGTTAAAAAAAAACTATTTTTTTTATTTTTTTTTTCCAAAAAAAATATGAAAAATTGCTTACTTTGTCGTACGGATTCACCCACTACAATAAATCCCTCATTAAAAATGCATCCTGTATATAGTAATCCTTATACGAGTAGATCTAGCTTATTATTTAATAATCATAGTCAATACGATCGTTGTATGTATATTTAAATGTAAATCTCATTTTTGTAAACCATGTCGAGTGAGTCAACTTATCTCGTAACCGGAGTAGGTAAACACAATAGTATTTTAATTCTAATAAGTTGAAGATTTAATTGATAAAAACTGAGAAAATAACTAGTAGTAGTAAGTGGAGTGGGGGGCTTGTATCCAGCCCTTGATGTCACCAATAAGATCTATATTTGTAACTACCCACTTTGTGGTTGGGTCGGTGGTCTGCTAGTAGCCCGGTACTGCTTACCATTCGATAAAGATCAGCGACCTTCAAGTTAGGCAGATTGCTTGGTTCGAGAAAATCTCGTCCCAGTAAACTGTGTCTTTTTGCGGAGAAGCCTGGGCAGCGACCAACGATGTGTATGCTGTCTTCAGGTTCTTCGCCACATATTCGGCAGTCCTTGCTCTCGGTCAAGCCAAGGTTGAATAGATGTTCTCTAAGGGTCGTGTGTCCGATCAGGAGACCGATAGTGGTCCTAAGGTTCTTCTTGCTCATGTCAGATAGGGCATTGGTTTTCTTAGGAAGTGTTGAACCATCGTGGCCTTTGCCTGACGACATCGTTGGCTTTGTTTCCAGGATGCCCGATGTCCCTGCTCCAAGCAGTCCCTGATGATTTTCTTACCTATAGCATAGGGGACCCAACAACCGGGCTTCACCGGGCGTTGAAGTGTGCGTATTTTTGCCAGTGTGCCTTGATGGCCCGGTGTCGATATTAAGGTTATTTTGTTGTCTTTTCCCAATTTCACAGAAGATTCTGCGGTGGCTTTAGCCAGAGCGTCCAACGCTGCTCTGTTGTCAGAACGGATAAGATTTTTCTATTTTTCAACTCAACTCGACTTTGGAGTTTTATGCGTTTCAATATGGCAAACACCTTGGCTTGGAAAACCGTGGCAGATATTCCAAGGGTGATGTTGATTCTGTGGTTGGTTTTGAGTCCGTACACGCCTACCCCAAAACGTCCATTTGTTCCTGATTCGTCGGTGAACCAGGCGTCTGCAGCCAATGCGAATTCTTACAGTCTTTCCTGATGGGGATTAGGATTTTATTGGACTTCTCCAGCGATTTTGTTTTTAGTAGTCGATCCTGGGTCAGGGTGAACGGGCTTTTTTGGAGGAGGTTTAGCTAGGATGATTAGGCCCTCCTCACTTCCACTCGCCCAAACACTTCAGCTATTAACCAACCTTTAAACACTTCCCTGAATTTTAGATTTCCAACTCGATCCTTTCCTTTGATTTATCGGGCCTCTGTTAGTGTTATTCTCATGGCACCACAAAAGGCCGGTCTCTGTTCTGTTGATAATTTATGTGCTGCTGATCACAGATCGAAAATCCTTGGCTGAGTATTGTAATTAAGGGTACATATTGAGATGTCAACTACAACGGGCGAACCCGTCACCACAGGACGTTTTAACGATTCGTCATTCTATCGACCTGCAGTGAGCGTAGAAGACTTAGGACATAACAATCCGACGTCTAGCTACGCCACAACCCGTGAGAGTCCAACGCCTTACCGCGAGTTAGCCAGGAATAAACCCGGCGGGCTCGAGATACTCGCGCCCTCACTTCCAATTGTGACCAGATTTCTCCGGTCTCTCGATTGGTTCCCAGTTCGAGGTCGCTTGCGATTTCACGGTCGCGCCGTTTCACCGCTCCCTTACGAAGCGGTGAAACGGCGTACACCGAATCTATCGCGGACCAAGGCGTCCTTTGCCCGGCTCTGAACGGGGATCGGATGGCCAATGGTCATTTCAAGAGCAGTCGCCGTAAGGTACGCAACCTCTATAGGAAACAATACAGTTCCCAGACTCCCCCGACTGTTAGTCGGAGAGCACAATCGATTGGCTTGCGCCGCACGGTGCGCAGACCGTCCAGGAGTGCCAGAGGTTTGATTCCCAGGGGAGACTGGTTGACCCAGTGTCCTACGCAGGTTCGCACCCCGTGCGTGGAGGCCGTCGGATGGGTGTTGACCCGTGAGTGTGACCGACCCTGAACACATGGGTCATCGTGGCCACCTCATCATGGGACAACCCACATAATGGGCAGTCGTGTAAAAACCACTTGGTCGGTCAGCTGTTTCCCCTCCTCCACCGTGGTTTATCATGGTGTTTCGAACCCAGGTGGTTTGTGAATAAGCCCATAAGCTAATATCCAAGATATTCTCTGGTAGTAGTGAGCGAATACCACGCCTCCAACTGTGCGCCGTCGAGCGGCCGCGCGACAGCTTCTCCGACGTTGGTCCATCTTAGTTTTTGTTGGTTGAAACGCGCCGCTCTGCGATGTGAATATAAGCGGAATGCTACTTATGATTTCGGAACGCGCAGCCTCTATGATAAATGTATTCACCTTCGCATCGCGCGCGGACGACCGGACAGGCAAATTACACAGGGCCGTACTGGGGAACGTCTCTTTAGAGCAGTGATTGTGCAGTAAGCGCCGCTCCAGATCAGTGTTGGGCAAAAATCTCGGGTTGACATAACGATTCTATCAATACCACACACTTCTAAATCGGTTCAAGCGTTGAAAAGTTATGGTGGAATCAAGAAACGGAAAACTTATATAGGTGAACCCTGAACACATTACACTCCTGTTTTATTCGGCAGTTGTGTAAAAATTGACTTTAATATGTTGCTATGGATTAAGTAATTTAGTTACATAATATTTCATTAGGTATTGTAGTCGTTTTTGTGAATTGCTTTAAATTACTTAAATTAAAATTACTTCACTGTTCTTCCGTGACGCATCTGTGTGAATACGCTCAAGTTTATTATTGAGCGTGACATCTACTTACTTGATATTTAAACAATTAAGACATCCTGTGACACTCGAATGGTCTATGAATGATCAAGAAGACGATAGTGTGGAAGTCAGATGTCGCATCGAACAAGCTAGAGCTGCGTTTATCAAAATGAGCCAACTTTTCTGCAACCGTAGTCTCAAACTCTCCTCTAGATGCCGTCTGGTGCGGTGTTTTATATTTTCAGTCCCCCTGAGCGGAGTAGAAACGTGGACATTAACCCAGACTTTGTGTAAAAAGTTAGAAAATTCGAAATGTGGATTTACAGGAGAATATTGAAAATATCTTGGACGGATAGAGTTACAAACGAGACGGTGCTGCAAAGAATGCAAAAAGGTTTGGAATTACTGAAGACTATAAAGAGAAAGAAATTACAATACATGGGCCGCAAAATGCGTGGTAAGAAATACCAAGTACCTTCTCAAATTAATCCTGCAAAGGAAGATAAAAGGCCGCCGACGACCTGGCCGAAGAAGAACCCACTAGCTACAAAACCTCGTTGAATGGTTCAACTCAAGCACCACCGAGTTGTTCCGCGCTGCAACATCACGGGCCCAAGTGGCCATAATGACCGCCGACCTTCGATAGGAGATGGCACTTTAAGAAGAAGAATGACACTCGATATGACATAACAATTCTAATAATAATACGCTCTCTTAATCGGTTCAAGTGTTTAGAAGTTATGATTGAATAAAGAGACAGAAAATACATATACCCTGAATACAATACACTTCTTTTTTGTTGGGCAGTCGTGTAAAAAGTAATCACACGGTGCCAAATCGGGACTTGTTAAGCGCTTGTTGTTGCTCACTGTATAAACCCGACCGGAACTCAAATTGGCACCCGCCCGTTCCGAGTGACTTCCTGAAGCTATATCGTCTCTCTTTATGTTATTTGTAAACAGGTAAAATGGGATAGCGCAATATGTGAGGGAGCTGTGTGGCATATTGCAAGAAATTGCTACCAGATATGGGACACCAGCCGACGGACGCGAAAGAAACGAGAATGGGCAAATATGTATGGGCGCTGGTCCCACCTCTCCAATAAAAATAACGTGTTAACTATTGGAAAGATCTATTTATCTAGAATATTTATGACTACTACAACTTGTCTTAATTATGAGCCGTTTCGGAGATTTGAATATGGATAATTACATGATCATATTAAATATGGATGATTACATGGAAATCTTAATGCCAATTATTTATTTTAAAAATATTATTCGCGGTGAAGATCCATAGCATATAGTATATTATCATTTTCTGTCACTGAGCACACCGTTTTGGCTGACCTTAGCATATTACATACGCCAGTAAACAGAGCGGCAATGAAATAAGAGACACATAACAGAGTTAAAGAAACATATCCCAATATTTCTTTCCATATACCTACTGCTGACAAACTCGACCATTCTGAGGAATATATAGTTTGTACTCACACAGCTTTTGTACTCTATCGTTTGGGGAATTTCGCGACGGTTTTCGTTAAAAAATTAAAACTACAATGCCTGGTTGTGTTAGGTGCCCTAGGGGGATTTCAGGTAATTAGCGATATTTAATAGGATATAACTCAGAAACAGCTCATAACTGAGATCAATATTTCTGGTAATAAATGTTCTACATAAAGAGCTATTGAAAAAGTGGGCCCATAATAACCATTCTCTTTGTGAAACTGACGCGTTCGCGACAGCTAGCGCAACACACAGCTTTGTTGCAATCAGTTCTTGCATGAAAGTATTAGTTATCTATCGGGTTCCTTACCTCCTTTGAGAGACTTACAATAATCCAATAAACTCTTACTTCGACCGGCTATCTTCGGGATTCAAAAAATGCATTTTCTATGTACTACCGCCACTTGTTGGTCCTTTCATGTGCTTATCATACAGCCGTCGTATTTTTATTTTTCAGAGTTCTGCCCTGGGGTTGTCGGTCAGAGTGCAGTGTCGGCCCGCTGTGCGAGTAAATCACGCAGGCGGGGGTTCACGTCGGGACTCGTCACCGCGCGACAGCCGCCGCTGAGCAGCCACTTGCGCTACAGCCATTCCACAGATTAGGAGATACATACATTAATTCATCAGATGTGTCATGCATTAGAAGTTGATATTTCATTCACATTCATTTCATACAGTTATAGATAGACATATTTCAAATATCTCACAATAGTTTAAAAACATGCTAGAGGTATTCCTTAGGTCTATTTTTGACTACTAAAGATTGTTTTTTTCGTACAGTTTTCATATGTATAATTCAATGTAAGTTTATATAATTATTCAAGTACCTGTATGATACACAATGTTGTTATGGGTAGTCTACTGTTATTTAGATGTGAAATGCTTATCTAGTAGGATATTGGTTTGTTATTTCATTACGATGAATTAAATATCATCGCAACAATGCGTTAGATTACATATAGGTCGTTTTATATAAAATAAGTTAATAGTAAAAAACATTTTTAAAAACAAGCTTTTATTAAAATGCTCTGTCCTGAGCCAGCCCTGGGTGCAGTAGCCATGGCACGGTGGAACTTAGAACGGGCTGTCATAATTGAATACTACACAGAATTTCTAGTTTGTGTTGTTGAACGTTGAGGAGTCCCTCGTTGGAAGCCAACCCTGAATGCAGCAGCCCTATCGCAGTGAAACTTAGAACGGGCTATCATAATTTAATGCGTATACATAATTTCGTTTCAGTGCTGTCGACCGTTGAGAAGTCTCCTCTTTGGAAGCCAACCCTGGGTGCAGCAGCCCTGTCGGCGGAGCTTCCCTCAATATACTAGATCCTCTAATAAAAGCCCAAAAGCGATTCTTTAAAGTAGTCCTAATCCTTCTGTTAACCTCGACATAAATTGTCGCAGGAATGTCAAATATTATTAGACATTCGCCAATTATATAAAAAAGTAATCCTGCTACACTACAAGGTAAATCACCGAAAATAATGTTAACCACTAGACCAATCTTCCAGACCTTGAGCACAAACAAGCTTAAAGCACTGTGTAGCCAAGATAAGTCCAACTTTTGCACAAAGAGGAAAGAAACCGAAAAATTAATTTGCTTTATTCCTATCTAACTTAACATTCCTAACACAATATTATTAACCTACCATATATTTATGATTATTATTATTTATGATTATTATATATTATTATCATTATTATCACATACCTTTTTAGATAATTTGAAATTTAATTTTTTACTAAAATTTTACTTTACTTGATTTTATTTTTCACGGCATTCTTCAACGAAATTTTTTATTTAGCATTAGGCAGTACTTAATTATACGATTCTGAGCCTACCTTAGTGCGGACGTCTCGTGCGATCCAGTTAGGTTAGGTTTAATTCATTTGTAACTAATACTATGATTTTTTGTAAAATAAAGAATTTGAATTTGAATTTGAAAGACATTTCTGTTTAAATGCTCCTGGATTATTTAGTAAAATAGGCAGAATTTTCTGCAATGGAAATTAAACAACACATAATATATACCTTTTATGTCATTTATTTATCAATTTAATTATTTATATATATGTACGTTACATATAGATAAATAATTAACACACCATAAAGGAACACGAGTAACAACAACCAGACAGCACTTAATCCAAAAAAAGAGAACAAGTTTTGCACAAAAACACTTTTCTTACATTGCTCCTCGACTGTTCAACAAAATGAATAGTATTTTTCCTGCAGGACTGAAATCTAGGAATAGTCACGGCGTAAAGAAAAACCTAACTAAGTCACTTTTGACTATGGGTCGACATGAAACGGAGACATTAATAACATATATATTAAAATAGAACACGATTTGTGAAATATATGTATAGATATTATATAGAGTATTATTTTATATTTATCTATAAAGTATATATTTATTTATGTATGTAAGTGTATATTTATATGTATATACCTAAATTTAATATTATTACGTTTTCTTATTTTGGAGACATATCTAACTTATCAAATGTAACATAATAATACAAAGATAATACAGAAAGTTACGAAAACCACTATACCTTCTTTTATATTAAGCCTACCTTAGTACAGGCGAGGCCTAGTTAGGATGGCTTTGAATTTTAAAAATACATGTAATATTATAGATAAATAAAGAATTTTGAATTTGAATTTGAATTTGAATATTACCAGTGGCTTCCTCTTTAAAGTCTTGACATAATAATAATTATTAAATAATAATTTAAATCGTAATCTCGAAATATTAAATTGATTTCATTATATTTATACTTCATTATATCTTATGTAATCTTTTTCATAAATATTATTAATCCTACCTTATTTCGAGCGATACCGGTTTAGGCTGGCTTAGCGACAGGCAATGTATTATTAGTTTGAGAATAAAAATGACTTTGAACGTTTAAAACATTAGGACATTTTGGTCCCCAATAGTTTCAAAACTTCCGATAAATTGACAGAAGGGGAATAATCAAAAACATTGGTATACACCTCTTAAGGATTTCATACACTTTAACCTCAATTGATTATTTTTGCAATAATTTTATTACTGGGAAAATTTTGAATTTTGCAGTTTTGATATTTTTTTACTGCAAATACAATAGTAATTTCGACGTGGCAAATAATATTCATCATGAATCCATTCTTAATCAGTTTGCTCAATTTTTCAATTCTGTAAAATATGTATTTACAGTGTTTTTTTTTTTACTAAAACTGGCCGAAACTGGGCACCAGAAACAGCCCCTTTGAGCGTTCGTCTTTTAAATTTTAACCACCTCTCCCACACCAGCGGAACCACTGTGCGTCGCGTCTTCTGGTTATAAATTCGTGTCGTATCTATTGCGAATGCACAAAATTGTTTAGTTTAATCTGTGACTTCTCGCTCCACGTTACCGGTAGGCCCGATGTCAAGGCTTCCATCACCGAAGACAGCGTGAAGCTTTCTCTGAAAATTAAAAGTTCCTTGTTGTTGCTTAACAAGCTGATGAGCTTTTTGCTCTCGTGTGTACGTTGTTGCCATTTAGCACTGTTTGATTTGGACGGAGACCGCCCGATGAGTGGAAATATTGTGTGATAAGTAGGTACGTAGGCAATTATTTGGCTTTAGGACAGTGAAGCTGCAGATAGCGAACCTGACCGGGTGGTCAGGTTTGCATCAATGCTAAGTACTGTATATTTGTAGAAAACAGGGCGAAACGAAATTACTATGGGTTTTTATGCCATCATAACAGGGTTTACTATGCCGTCATAACAAAACAGGGCGCATTGAGGCGCGGATCCAAAACTTCGCTCAGGGAGGGAGGGAGGAGGGGGGGGGGGGTGTTTTTTAAATGTTTAACAGTGATGCGACTTACCAAAGCGGATTTCTTGACAGAAATAATTTAATAGTCACAGTCAGCGTTTTTATACTCGTAAACCGTGTGAAATAATCTTAATGGTGGGGCTAAAATACGTCAATAAAAACTGCGAATTTATACCATGTGAATATAAATTCGATCTATACTAGAAATAGTAGATTGTATCACAAGGGAGCAAAATAATATTTTTACGGCGTGGGCGCTTTTTTGACTCCAGAGCGAAGTGAAGGATTCTAGAGTAGTATCCTGAACGTAGCGAGGGATTCAAAAAAGCGCCCGAGCCAAAAATATTTTGCGCTCGAGTGATAGGTACACCCTACTTTTCATCACCATCTATGAGAAAATTTCATTTGTTATTTTTTTATTCAGCCGGCGGCGCGACTAGGGGCCGTCGTACCAGCCAGTCTTTATTCAAACAATATTTGCGTTCGATTTCTTCGGCGCCGAAGACTAAGATGTTCCAAATTCAAAAAGTGCGCCGCAAAGATAAATTGCGGCGCACTTATTCAAGAAGCGAGCCGCAAAGATAATTGCGGCGCACTTACAAAGTTTCTTATAGAAAACACCACTTTTGGGCGCACTTAAAGGCGGACCAAGTCGTCCTTTTCGAATAGATGGGATGAAAATATAATTGTCGCTTTACCTTGTGAACGTAATTTTGCTTCTTGTCGTTATTACATGTTATTTGAAACGTTGCTATCTGACTAGTTTCCTTACAACCTCATACCCTCTTTCTAGTACCTATATCGTCTATGTTGTTTTAAATTTTCTGCTAATAGTCGGTACCTCGCAAGTGTGTGGCATTAAACAGAGCTGGATTATATATTTTACTTCCAGGGTCTACCAACGGCTAGGGAAAGTATTGTGAACGCGCAAAAATAATAGATATATAGATTATCCATTAAAATTTTGACAAAACCACATGTTCCCATTTTTCAGGAATGCGGCGGTTCTCTTTTAGTGTTTTTTGGGGTTATTTTGTGGTGCCGCCGAGACGCCTTCACTAAGACGACCAATTACTTTGCTCCTGCTACACACAAAACGAACAATAGCCCCCCGGTCGAGTATCGCAAACACAAGGTAAACGCTCACATAATCCGATACAGGGTGATTATAAACTTAAGTTGAATAAGACAGGAAGTAAAGTTTGCAGAAAACAGTGTTGATTTTTTAAAATTAATAATTGTTCAATCTATTGTTTCTAAAGCTTCCAAAGCTTTAGGTTTTGTCATGAGGAGTGCAGCTTGCTTTCACCGTGCTAAAACTTTCAAGATCCTTTACTCCACTTTTGTCAGAAGCATCTTGGAATATGCATCTCAGGTATGGAACCCTTGTTATGATAAATATATAAATAGAATCGAGCGCATTCAAATGAAGTTCGTGAAATATCTCTGCTTCCGTCTGAAAATCCCATACAGCTCATCTAACTATTTCAATTTATGCAAGAAATTTCATATCCTCCCCTTAATTGAGCGACGTGAAACCGCGGACTTGACATTTTTGCTAAAAATCACATCCAATAATATTAACTGTCCCGACTTACTAAATAAAATTAATCTCCGTGTTCCTTTCATAGATTTAACCCTGCTCTTCATGTTCTTTATGCTGGTACCAACTATAGGCAAAATTCATTTCTGTGGCGAACAAGTGACAATTTCAATGATTTGATTTTAACCCCTTGAGCGGCAAACGGGACAATTGTCCCACAATTGAAATTAACGTAGAGCGGCAAAGGGGACATCTGTCCCAGCCGAGATCGGCGCCGATGTTTTCCAATTATTTACCCATGATACCTCACATAAATCATACAGCCTGTGGTATGTAAGAAAAGAGGAGAAGATTCTCTGTCGTTAATTAGTTGGTTCATTATTTTTCATACAGTCGCCATTTTTTAGTCTATGATTGAACCAAACCAAACCAAAAACTTCAATATTCATGTTGATTTTCAACACCGAATATTTTTTTATTTTTGTATGGGTATAAGTAAAACGAAGTCATAGGTTGAATGAAGAATATTATAATTATTATAAAAGTATTCACAATTTCTTGTATAGGGTGATTTATTTCCAGAAAAAACACAGAAATGTTGGACAAGGCAGTTTTTTTCAGTACCACAATTTTGACAGATAATTCTGAATAATGCTTATTGCTTTACAAAACGACGTTACACGTATCTAATAGCAAATTTTAACAGAAACATAAAACAGGTCTTCTTTATACGATCCGTATAGTAGTTTCGTAATCTTCTTCTTCGCGTTCTCTAAGAGAAACTACAATTCAAACGGCAGCGTTCGAGGTACTAAACGATTTGACTTTGATCTATTCTGTACGAGTATTAACTCAGCTAGGCACCGTCTGAACAGTGAATTCTTTAGCACTAATTTTTGAATATTTTTTGATGTATTTTTTAACCGATAACTTTAATTGATAGGTCACATATGCTTCTACAACTTTACTTAAACGTGAAAACCTTTAATTGGCTCTCTGTTATTCTACTCCATTTTTTGGTCAATTATAATTAGCTGTTGGTTTTCCTAAAAATAAATAAATAAATAAATAAAATAAATAAATACAATAACAATCTACCTATCTTGCTTACTATCTGTATACTCGTATATAAAAATGGTGTTTGGTATATCTGTCTGTCTGTCTGTCCGAGCTTAATAGACTTCGATACCGTTTGACCGATCACCATGGAGAAGGTTTTTGTGTTATCCGCTTCGTTGTAACTACATGGCGCTTCAGCACATCAACTTCTGTACCATAGGTACAACTGTCCGCAATGAAAATTGGTATATATAGGTATTTCAGCACTGATAATATTTGAGAGCTAAAAATTTGTCGTAACTAGCCACTAGATGGCTCTGGATCAATCAACTTCTATACCGATCAATGCGAAAGCGGAAGTTGAAATGGACCAATGACATGATGTGATTTTTTGAATAGAGATTTTATTTATTTATTTATTTATTTATCTATTGAAATAAAAGCACAAAATATAATTTCCTGCAGCATTACAAAAAAAAAATAGAGCACACTGCAGCATCTTGGTCACTACTTCAACACCGCCTAACTAGACCTAGGCCTGTACTAAGGCAGGTGTACCAGGAAATATTTTACTTGTGCACACAAAAAAATATCAAAAATTCTAAATTATGTCTTTGTCATAAACATGTTAAAAAAATAAATATAAATATTATCAAGAAGTATTTGAAATTATAATCATAAAATTATGGAGTAAATAAATAAAAATCGAAATCATCATAATAGTAAATAGATACTTATCATAATCATAATAATAGTAATAGTAATAGATACTTACTCAGTAAAATAAAAATAAAAAATAATACTAGAGGGTCAAATAATTTGTGACTCTTTCCACGATCTTCATTTATTAGCCACATATGGCTCTGCTTCTTAAAAAAATCTTTAGTCTGAATTGTATTAATTTCATCTTCTAATAGGTTATATGCCCTGGGGCCCAAAACAGTAAAATTCATTTGACCAAAAGAGGTCATCATTGGGGGAATATCAATTTTTTTGGCAACGTATCGCCGTGTTGTATATATTTGTTGTGAGAATGTCCTGTTGTATTTGAATTGAATAAAATTTACACAGAATTTTAAGTAGCGCTGTCTCAAAACCAATACTTCATATACCACAAATAATTTTTCCTATGAGTACCTGTAAGGCTTACGCGTGATGATTTTTATTATTAGGGTCTGTGCCACCTCTGCAGGGTAAATAGTAGTTTTTGCACAGGCTCCCTAGCCAATGATTCCATAGTATAGGAACAACTTGGGTTGTCGACTACAGCGGGCGAGCCCGTCACCACCGATTAGTCGTTCTATCTCCCTGCAGTGAGCGTAGAAGACTTGGGACAAAACAGTCCACCATCTAGCTACGCCACAACCCGTTAGAGACCAACGCCTTACCGCGAGATAGCCAGTAATGTTACCTGGCGGGCGACACTCGCGCCCTAACTGCCAATTGTGACCAGATTTCTCCGGTCTCTCGATTGGTTCCGAGTTCGAGGTCGCTTGCGCGATCCTCTCCCTTACGAAGCGGTGAAACGGTGTATACCAAATCTATCGCGGACCACGGCGTCCTTTGCCCGGCTCTTCACCCAGGATCGGATGGCCGATGGTCATTTCAAGAGCAGTCGCCGTAAGGTCTATAGGAAACAGTACAGCTTCCAGACTCCCCCGACTGTTAGTCAGAGTGCACAATTAATTGGCTTGCGCCGCACGGTGCGCAGACCGTCCAGGAGCGCTAGAGGTTTGATTCCCAGGGTAATCTGACCAAAGCCAGAGTCCTACCCAGGTTCGCACCTCATGCGTGGAGGCCGTCGGATGGGTGTTGACCAGTGAGTGTGACCGACCCTGAACAGAATGGGTCTTCGTGGCCAACCCAGCATGGGCCCATTAACTCCCCCAGCATAGGAACATACTGAGATGTCAACCACAAAGGGCGAACCCGTCACCGCAGGACGTTTTAACGATTCATCGTTCTATCGACCGTGCAGTGAGCGTAGAAGACTTTGGACATTACAAATCCGACGTCTAGCTACGCCACAACCCGTTAGAAGCCAACGCCTTACCGCGAGTATAGCCAGATATATTACCTGGCGGGCGGCACTCGCGCCCTAACTACCAATTGTGACCAGATTTCTCCGGTCTCTCGATTGGTTCCGAGTTCGAGGTCGCTTGCGCGGTCCTCTCCCTTATGAAGCGGTGTAACGGAGTAAACCGAATCTATCGCGGGCCAAGGCGTCCTTTGCCCGGCTGTTCACCCAGGATCGGATGGCCAATGGTCAATTCAAGAGCAGTCGCCATAAGGTACACAACCACCCCCGCTCTATAGGAAACAATACAGTTCCGAGACTCCCCCGACTGTTAGTCGGAGAGCACAATCGATTGGCTTGCGCCGCTCGGGTGCGCAGACCGTCCAGGAGCGCCAGAGGTTTGATTCCCAGGGGAGACTGGTTGACCCAGTGTCCTACCCAGGTTCGCACCCCGTACGTGGAGGCCATCGGATTGGTGTTGACCCGTGAGTGTGACCGACCCTGAACACATGGGTCATCGTGGCCAACTCGTCATGGGCCCGTTAGCTCCCATAGCTCCCTAGCATAGGAACAGTGAGAAACATAGGCTAATTAGGAGTGGGGAGAGAGGAAATAGGGAAGAGTGGAAGGGGGAAGGAAGCGGGTATCCGAGCATCGCCGGGTAACATTTCACTAGTACAGACATAAATTTAAAACAGTTTTGTACTAACTTGCTAATTTTAATTTAAGATATCTGGTTACCTACTGAGGATGTAGGTATATATCTACCTAATATGTATTAATATACAAGTAATAATACAATCAATATAATACGATAAATAAATGAATTACAAAATGTAATGTTCATAGGTGTGCCTAGTTATGTTGAATTTTGATATAAGCTGTGATGGCATGGAATGCCTTCCTCGGAAGGTGCGGCCCCCACTATAAAAATCAATTACAAGGTACGCGTACCCCCAGGGGTACGCGAAGGTGCATCAAGGGGTACGCGTGGCAATCTCTTGACTAAGTTGTTTCTGAGTCGTGCAAAGAAAAACGTTGAGGGGCTCTCTAGACGATCAAGCATGCTTGTCAAGCATCGCGTCGCGGGCTGGGAGGGGATAGTAAACCGCAGGAATTATGCAAATATATTTTTTATATTTACCAAAAATGCCTAATTTTGTAGTTTATACCAGGAAGTCACGTTAATTAGACGTAATTGATTGATGAATGAAGTGACTCCCTGGTATAAAACTACAAAATTGGGCATTTTTAGTAAATATAAAAAATATTTGTTTGCATATTTCCTGCGGTTTACGATCCCTGCCCAGCCCGCGACGCGATGCTTGACAAGCATGCTTGATCGTCTAGTCTAGAGAGCCCTTCACATTAAACTGATTTTCACCGTCATTAACTGTATTTTGAAATGTTGTGGTAAAAAAACTGATTTCATTTTTTATTTATTATTCCTGCAATAAGGGGTTCGCGAGTTTCAGGTCTTTCTTGAAGTGTTATGCAGGAAAAACTCACCTTAAGGATTACTACCTTTCTAAGAAGTAACCAGTTCTTCCCTTTCTCTCCTCTTCCTCTCCCAATTTCCTCTTCTTGGGCATTATTAGTTTTAAATTCTTCCAGTTGTCTGTATGTTATGCAGACGGTCTGTATATTATGTAATAATCTTTATTTTCACAATGCGCGCATGTACCACTGAGTTTAGGTTAGTTGTAAGATATTGCCATGTGGCAATAAGCTCGCCTTTTTGTATTTCAATTTCAATTTCAATTTCAATTTATTTCTGCTCCAGTAGGTAGGCTTTCCTACACTTGGATGCGTCTTTGTCTCTAAAATTTTAAATAATGTAATTAATTAAAAAATATTAACTATCATTATATAGTTGTGGCAATATAAATTAATTTTAGTAAATTATAATTGGTTTGAAAACCATTGATAAATAGAAAATAATCTAATAATCAGAATTGCTGATCAAAAAAAGAGCTCAATGTCTGTAGTCATAATTATCAAGGCAATAATATGATGGTCAAGAAAATAGATGAGGGTATATTAAAAATATCTAAATTTAAGTTAATTGTCAAATCTAGCAATACAGCCGTCGTCGATAAAAATAAAAATAAAAATTACGTTCTTTGGCAAAGTTGATTATCATGAATTATCCGTTATTTTACATTAGGATGCTCTGGAATAAGAATTCAGCATTATCCAAATCTCTTAAGTCATATACAGGATTCTTGACTAGGCCATTAAATAAGACTTTTTTAAATTGGTTCTCTCCAAGACTTCTGATATGTGTTGGGACCTTGTTATAATAACACAGGCTTTGATGAAGGAAACTGTTGCGCACTTTACTAAGCCTGTGCCGATTTAGATGTAGATCAGATTTATTTCTTGTATTGTGTTGATGGAAATCGCTATTCGCCGGGACATCCGATATGTGCTTACGAGCGAACATAATATTTTGTTGGATATAGCACGAGTACAAGTATAACAATTAAGTTCAAATAAAGAGTTTATTAAAAACTAATTGGGATCCACTGTCCTAGAGTGACGATCTAGAATTACCGTGGGAAGATTCTAGAAAAATCAGTTGTGTCACCCCAAGACTTTCTCGGCAAGCAGACACGCCTTCCCCTCCCCCGTGCGCCAAAAACCCTACCACCATTTAACCCCCCCCCCCCCTCCCCCAATCCTTCCGCAGATCCCCCCGCCTTCCTATAGTGTTTGCGTCAAGTGATTATGATCGCAAATATAGTATATTTGTACCTAGTATTTTTATTTTATTTCCGTAGTATTATAACGGCTATTTTCCAATATTATGTAGTATTTTCTTAAATACGGCGGAATTTAAAAACGATTTGTGTCGCCTGTATGACTGATATTCCAACCAATTCCATAATGTAGTTTCGGGCCAACGACGGATCTGTGTACCGAATTTCAAGTCTCTGAGTCTAATATTTCGGGATTGAAGTATGACCGATTTCAACCCCAATCTTTTGACCTCTTGTCATGATCAAATGATGCTTGCTTGCTAAATTTCAGCTCAATCGGATAAAACGTTTGGGCGCTATCATGGACGAATACACACACACCCATACATAGTTAGACAGACACACAGAAGTGCGTTCACAATATTTTCCCTCTGCCGGGAAAGAAAAAATCTCGGGGTAACGGTAAAATCAAAGACAATATTCTTTACTGACATTTTGAATTATCAACATAATCCCCTCGAATCTCAGCGCTCTTTCCACATTGTTCCTTCAATGCTTTGATCCCGTGGAAATACCAATTTAGAAAGTTGCCATCAAAGTACTCGAAAAGTGTACCTTTTTATTGATAGATTCGTTCGCAGCCACCAATTTTGAAGTTTGTTTCGACCGTGCATTAGGTACCTAATAAATAAGAAATTAATAATAACATACACTTTTTAACACGCTTTTATTAGGTCGACCTGTATGTAACTATGTAATGGAATCTAAGGTAACTAATTTAACCATCTTCCAAGGATCGTAGCGTCATGAAAATTGGCAGCTGTATGTAGTTCTGATGACAATACAATAATATGGTACTGTCGAACTGATCTGATGATGGAGTCGGAAGATATGAACTGGAACTTCATGATGGAACATCGTATCATAGCTGTGTTTGGACTTGTTAGAAAAATCTTGGAATGAATTTTGACCACGATTAGGTTTCAAGGTCTGATGATGACGCCGAAAGATAGGCACTGGCATTCCATGATGGAATATCGTATCATGCCGTGTGTATGTGAATATCGTATCATAGCCCAAAAGCGTATTTTTAGTGTTTTTTTTAAACTATTAATTTATTATTTTGCACCTAAAAAACTACAAAAAGGCGAGCTGATTGCTACGTGACAATATCTTACAACTAACCTAATCACAGTGCAGTTGTGTATACGCGCGTTGTGAAAATAGATTTATGTATTAAACAAAATAACTTTGTCTCCATGAAGGTGGGTATCCATTAGGTTCGCGCAACAACTCTGCTCTGCGCACCTGCAACTGTTCAAATGGAGACGGTGCGCGCATCAACTCGAGAACAACGAGTGCTCCGCAGTTTTCAATCGAACGTTGAGCGAACATGTCGTCGCCAGAATTAGTAGGTAGTGCGGCGTGCATTTTAATTAATTATACCATTCACGACTATAAAAGGCCAACTTGGTTTAGGGAATGTGATCTTTTATTCTATACCACTTAGCAACAATATAATACCACTACTTTTAATTACCCTAATTATTAGGGAGATTTTACAATAAAATATGACTAAAATTGACATAATTTCAAGTCATTCATTGCCGTTAATTTTTGCAATTACGCAATCAATGCAATTTTTATTCACGCGGTTACTAAACGCCGATCGTGATGCGCGAGACGTACCCAACAACGTCTCACTTTGCTCGCGTCCACGAACACAGTGCGGACCACTTTATGTTCGCGCATTTACCGCCACCGCTCGGAGCGCTCGCCGCGGAGCGTGCAACGTTGCACGCTCCAGGAGCGCGGACTTATCCACTACTGGAGCAGTTGCAGATCCGCGGAGCAGAGTTGGTGCGCGAACCCAATGGATAACCACCATAATACAAACTACGTTTGTTTTACGGCGCAAAAACATAGAGAGATGACGGTTTTTCCACTCGCGAACAGGCGACGTATAATTGGTCGTGCGTGAAGCATGGATTTTCCATATTTATTCCACAAACAGTCAGTGATTGTCCTTGCGATTTGTTGACCGTCATCGTGAATGCAAGGCGTACGGGAAACTGCAGTCGTTCAAAGTCAAATGGCAAGTTGGTAGTAATCATTGGTATTAGTGGAACGAACACATCTTCTCCCTTGTATTTCTCTTTCAGAATCGTCGCTTCGATAACGTTTGGCATTAATTCCATCACAGCTAGCCGAGTTCCGTTTCACAATCGTGGTTGCTTTAAATTGCGAAATATGTGTTGCACCAAATGAAGTCATTTGGAAGCAATTATTGTAATATTGTATGTACGACAGAAAATGCTTAGAATCTGGTGCATTCCAGACACCGACAATCGTCATGGTTCTGATGGTGAATTCAATGGTGTCAACCTCATTTTACCCCCTGCGCAACACAAAACGAGTGGTTCGTGGCGGTAATCCAAGGCAATGCAATATTGGCACAAATGGTCCATTTCTCCAATTTGCACACTTTTATAATCACTGTATTGTATCGCCAGATCACAATAGAATGCCTCTCGGTATGTGTTTTGTCTCAAATTCAATCGTTTTCGCACTGCAACATTACGGATCCGTTCCGCGTCATTCAATTGGCGATGCTCATCGCTTTCAGTTGCTCCAACCTCTCTTTTTCGACTTGCTAGAGAGGTCACCTTGCTGAGATTGCAGCGTCTGCGCAAGGGCATAACTGTGAAAAATGATTGCTAAACCTGGAAAAACATTCACGAATTACACAAATTACACAATCAGTTAAATTACCTTCAGAATCACGACAACACTTTGAAAAATTCGTAAAATTCAACTTGACTGTCAAATGTCAGTTTTCGCGCCATGTTTCCATCTTAATTTTACAATTTTTATTCTTGTCAAACAGCGCTATCTATGATTAAGCTCGGTACTAAAATATTTTTCGGGTTTTCACATTTTTCTCACTTTTCCGAGAGGTTTTCCGGGTTTGTAATAGCATATAGTATAACCGAAGTGATATGAACAAAATAAAAAAAGAATCATCCAAATCGGGCCAGCAGCTCGTGAGTTATTAGGTAACATACATAAAACCCGACTCATTTTTATTATATAGATAAATGATAATTCAGCAATATACTGATTCTATCATTTTAAACCATCCTGTACATGACAAAGACAAAGTCGCAACACATAGCTCGATCGTGTGCCCTTATCCGGAGGCATGTAGTATGTGTGTGTGAATATCTACCTTGGATGGGGTACGGATACCCACAAGAAGTACAAGGGCTGTGACGGTGGCGGTAGTAAGCGCCTCTAATCCCCGGTCCGCCGCGATGGATGGCCAAACGACGCCGCCGAGTACAAAAATGTCCCGCGGGCCATTGTCTTGTCCCGGATTATCCGTCCCTCGAGGGTCTCACTTTCGCTCGCTGCATGGCGATCTTTACCGTCTCATCTACGCCACTGGCTACCTAACTGGCCGCTCGCTGCCTAGGTGGCCTCCATTGTTAAGAAAATGCATGCACATATGGAGCCTAATCACTTTTTCTTTTGGTGCTTTATCCTTTTCGGAGGTTGACTGTCGTCATATACATACTTAGGCTCTTTGAATAGGGGATCTTTTCTCAAAAAGTTACCTACGGCATAAAATAGTAACTACGACCATTTATTATTAATAGGTTTTACAAGGCTAATCATATTAATAATAATTTAATTAGGGCATATTACTAATAATAATGTATTTCATCATCTAGCAGAAAAAATACACTAAGGCAGTGGTCCGCAATTAGTTTTAGTCTGTTATGTTAAGTTTTAGTCTGTTATTTTGAATATGTTAAGATTATAATATTATAATATAATTTCAAAGACAATTGTCGATGGTATTAGTGTTGTATATGTTGTATACGGATAATGTAAAACTCATTTGGCCGTAATTAGGTCGTCGATAATTAATTTTCCAGCCGAAGGGAAGATGTGACATAATTGCTCCGTGGTATATCACGGCCTGATCGGCACATCAGCGTAACGTAATTTAATTTGCTAAGGTTATCGGCGGCGCGATATCACACGACACCTCGCGACAACTCGCGACAATTCGCGACCGTACTTCTTCTTCCTTAAGTTCTTCTTTTACCAGTAACGGATCTATATTTTTAAAATCGGTTTCAGACTGCCAATTTTCCGCCCTCTAGACTTTTACAAAATTGTTTATTTTCGTAAAAAAAATATACATAATTCTTAGGATTTATATTCTTCGACTTTATTTCTGCGAAATCATTAATTAAAATGTCATAATTGAGATTGTTTGCTATTTCACTCTCAATCGATATTTTTTCCAATCTCGACATAGGTAGGCAGGGCCCGATTTAGGGTCCTGCTCGCCCTAGGCTTAGATTTTCGTAGCGCCCCCTAGCCCCTAGCCAGCGGCGAGGAATATTATTTCGGAAACAAATGTTGTAATAAACTAATAAAAAAAATAATAAAAAAAACACAAAGTCGAATTAAGAACCTCCTCCTATATTTGAAGTTGGTTAAAAATGTAGGTAAAGATGAAATGCAAACTCATCGTTCTTCAGTTAATTAGTCTTTCTTAAGTTTGAAAGACAGTAGACATGGCACCATATCATACCTACAAGGAATATTAAGATAAGTACATATGTACGTACAAACATTTTAAAAAACATTGTGGGTACCTAATTGAAACCTAATTGAAATTTTTTATTTAATGCTACAAGGCTAATCCAAGTTACAATATGAATATGTGTATACACATGTCGTGAAAGTGAATACTATATAGACATCACATAAAATTCCTTTTTCTTGATTTAGATGCAGCGAATTTTTCTATAATATTATCGAAAGTAAAATTCTGTAGGAAATCACTCTCAATGAATAAAAGTGCTGAAGCGTCAAGTTTTTCTTGGCGTAAGGTAGATCGTACGTAGTTTTTTATTCTTTTTAAAGCCGAAAATGATCTTTCACCACTGCAATTCGGGATGGCCATGGAAAGGAAAATTCGCAGAACGATCTCTACGTTACAACTTTTCTGACATTACAACTTTTTAACAATGCCAATAGTTTTTTCGGTTCAGATTCCTGTGTCCCTACTTTGTTATGATGTTTTATATTATCTTTCAAAAATTGTGCTAAATGCGCACACTCTTCAGGAAACACATCTTCCAAATTCGTGTTATAAATTTGCAGTAGTTGTGATTAATTAGGTTCCACATAAATCCAAACTGAGCATGTAATTTTCTGTAAATCGCTAGGCTATTCTCCAAATTAACTTTAAGACAATCTATGGCAATGAAATATTGCTCCACTATGAAGGACTGCCTGCCGTTAAATTGTTTATAACCCTCAATAGTTTCATCGAAAGGAACTTTCGGTTTCTTTTGAGTTTTCATGTCTTTTTTATACACATCCGAGCCACACATTTGTCTGGCCTCAGTTTCAAATCTTTCAAAATCCCTTTCGTCACGAAGCAATATCAAGAATGATTCTTAGTAACTCTACAAGCAAACAACATTAGATAAATCTGCATCTATTCCTTATAGTTTTTTACTTACCCCTTGAAATTTCACCAGTATACTGTTCCAAAAACATATCATTAGAGTAATTTCAAGGAGTTTGCCTTTATCCACCATGGATTTAGCTTCTAACTTAACATCATTCGCTTGGCGTTCATCACTGCTTATCTATATGACCTCATGGTAAGACTTGTACAAAGCTTTACTCGCGTCAGCACGGGCACTCCATCGAGTTCTAGATAACGTTTTCAGAACAAGGGAATCTTTTTCTAATTTATTTAATAAGATTTTCCATCTATTCTTTGTGTCATAAGTCTCAAATAATTTGTAAATGCAATGTTGGTTGAGTGAGGCGGCGAAAGCGCGCGTGCGGAACTATTACAATTTTGAGTATTTATTTATTTCCCGTACATAAGTGATCTGACTTATAGGCCCTATATGCGCCCCTAAAATCCTGGCGTCCTAGGCTACAGCCTAATTAGCCTATTGGTAAATCGGGCCCTGTAGGTAGGTCATCCAGTGGCGCAACTAAAAATAATGGACCCCGCTGCAAAATTTAATAAAAGCCCCCTGCCCCTACTTACTTACATTAATTATGGCATATATGATGTAATTACTGTATACCTGTTTATAAAGAGGTAAAGTTATATATATACTAATATTATAAATATATCTATACTAATATTATAAAGAGGTAAAGTTCTTGACGTTGTAGGAAGTAATCTCTGGATCTACTGAACCGATTTAGAAAATTCTTTTACCAATCGAAAGCCACGTTATTTGTGAGTGTCATATGCTATATATTAATCCGAAAATTTAAAGACTTTTTCGTGGTAGTCTGATTTGCAAAGTAAATCGGAGAATAAACGGTCGAACGAAAACGTTTCTAACTAACGCTGCCTTAACGATGAGAGATATATGATTAAGTTCTAGGGAAAAGTTGTAGAGCTTGGTAATTTTTTAGTCTAACTTTTATATTTAAGTCACAAAAAGTAGTATTTTATATTAAAACAATAGTTTAAATCATTAGGTCATATTTATTGGTCATATTATCAACAATTATGAATTCTTATCAAAATAAGTAAATTCATCGTCTTAAGTGTTTAAAACAAGAGACTTTTCCCTTTTACTGCATATAATTTCTTTTTTACTGCATAAATAGTGCATAAAGAGATAATACGCTCACAAATAAGACACTTACAAATAACGGTATTATAGTCAAATTGGCATGCAAATACATACATACATATGCAGTAAAAATATAACCCTTCTTTTGGCAGTCAGGAAATAAATCATAGCACTCAGTACTAACCGAACCACACTCATAATTTCATCACAGGTAAAAAGTTTTACCGCGCAACGAAGTGGGCACGGGTCAGAATTATCATTGACTGACTCATCAACGCCCAGCCCAAACTCTTAGACCTAGAAAGCTGAAATTTTTAACATAGGTTCCTTTTAGGACGCAAACGCTCACTAAAGGCGGATTTTTCGAAATTCAACCCCTAAAGGGGTGAAAAGGGGTTTCACAGTTTGTATGGAAAACCTATATAGATGTACTTTTTAATTCGAAACTTTGAAAGACTACTCTAATAAACAAATGAGGAAATAGGTGTTTCATGTTTTTTCAAAATTTTACCGTTAAAGGGGAAAAACGGGGGTTTAAAATTTGTATGGACAAACGATTTTAGATGGACTTTTTATTTCGAAAGTTTGTAAGATTACTCTAATAAATAAATAAGGAAACACGTGTTTCATATTTTTTCAAAATTCAACCCCTAAAGGGGTGAAAAGGGGTTTAGAAATTTTTATAGAGAGACGATATAGATGTACTTTTTAATTCGAAACTTTGTCAGATTACTCTAATAAACAAATAAGAAAGTAGGTGTTTCATGTTTTTTCAAAATTCAACCCCTAAAGGGGTGAAACGGAGTTTCAAAATTTGTATGAATGAACAATATTAGATGTGCATTTTAATTAGAATTCCTGTAGGATTACCATAATAAAAAAATAACAAAATGCTTTATTCGTGGTTTTTCCGAAACTCAACCCCTAAAGGGGTGGAAAGGGGTTATAAAATTTGTATGGAGAAACGATAAAGATGGTCTTTTTAATTCGAAACTTTGTAAGATAAGAAAATAGAACAAAAAATTAAACAAATAAGAAAATAGATGTTTCATTTTTTTAAATTCTACCCCTAAAGGGGTGAAACAGAGTTCCAAACTTTGTATGAATAAACAATATTAGACGTGCTTTCTATTTCGAAACTTCGAAGGATTACTCTAATAAAAAGGTAAGAAAATACGTATTTCGTGGTTATTGAAAATTCAACCCCTAAAGGGGTGAAAAGGGGTTTTACAATTTGTATGGAGAACCGATATAGATGAACTTTTTAATCAAAACTTTGTAAGATTACTCTTATAAACAAATAAATAAATACGTGTTTTATGATTTTTCAACATTCCGTCCCTAAAGGGGTAAAACGGAGTTTTAAAATTTGTATGGATAAACAATTTTAAATGGACTTTTTATTTTGAAACTCTGTAAGATTACTCTAATAAATAAATAAGGAAACACGTGTTTCATATTTTTTCAAAATTCAACCCCTAAAGGGGTGAAAAAGGGTTTCGATTTTTTTATGGAGATACGATATAGATGTACTTTTTAATTCGAAACTTTGTAAGATTACTCTTATAAACAAATAAGAAAATAGGTGTTTCATGTTTTTTCAAAATTCAACCCCTAAAGGGGTGAAACGGGGTGTTAAAATTTACATGAATGAACAATATTAGATGTGCTTCTTATTTCGAATTCCTGTAGGATTGCTCTAATAAAAAAATAACAAACTGCTTCTTTCGTGGTATTTCCAAAATTCAACCCCTAAAGAGGTGGAAAGGAGTTATACAATTTGTATGCAGAAACGATATAGATGGTCTTTATAATTCGAAACTTTGTAAGATTACTCTATTAAACAAATAAGAAAATAGGTGTTTAATATTTTTTTTAAATTCTACCCCTAAAGGGGTGAAACAGGATTCAAAACTTTGGTTGAATAAACAATATTAGATGTGCTTTTTATTTTGAAACTTGTTATGTGTCTAAATAAAATAAAATATAAAGATGTCTTTGATGGCTGCTATGTGTAACGATAAAAGTTTATTTATTTGTAGAGGCGCCAGCTACACATGCGAGAAATAGATGATAGACCACATAAACAAATGCAAAGGGCCTCCCTCCGCCTGGGAAGTTGCCTTTGTGCGTGGGAGTGGAGCGACGCCAAGGATACCACGGTAGCTCAGTCGTACTCAGGGGTGGTTAAAATCCTGTATTGACGTCGTCCTAAAGTCGAGAGCATTCAAATTGAATGGACGGTCAAGTACCCTAGTTATGTTTTATTATAAAATGAATTTCGATATATCTTGTGAGAGGACTAAAAGAAGAAGAAGAAGCGATATCAAGTTTAGTGCGCTGCGGCGACGAGATCTAATATTATGATTTACTCACCGCGCCCTCTATCGGTGTACCGACGAGGTACTGCGCCGGCGCGCGTCGATCGCGCCCGCTTGGAGCGCTCGGCCCCGGTCCCGGTCCGCGCTCTTACATAAATCAATGGCTAAATCGTCTAATGAATTTATTGGAAATAATTGCTAGATAATTATATTTAAAAAACGAGAAAATACTATTTGAATCTAGGTACGCTCTAAACCAGCAGATGCTGCTATAATTAAATAATGTACTGCGGTTCTTTTCTCCGCTAAATGATAAAATTAAAATATATAATTTCAAAGTTTCTTTTATAAAATTATTCTTTATTTATTCCTTGCCCTGAAACATTACCCTGTCCAGTGCTAGTCGGGTACCTACGAGACTATAGCTCGCTCTGACCCGGCGGTATTTTTAGGTACCGTCTCGATTTCTTTAATTCGCTAAATAATGATTAATTAACCAAAATGAAAGGTTTATTTGACAGAGTAACATATTTTATTTTAATTATAATAAATGAAAGCTAGGCCATAGCATATGGCGAATCCGAGTAGTTGGAATTAACAAAATTCTACAATTAGATTCGTGGAAAACTGAACGTTACAGCCTTTCAATTTTCAGGGCTTAATTCGGCGAAGTGGGATTTTGGACAGGTACTTTGGGTTCTGGAATAGAGAAGGAAGACACTGCTACCCGCGGGAGTTATTGGAAGGTTGCTTCTAGATATTTTAGCGCCTGCTCCCCGGATGCGATTTTAAATTTTAAATTATATTTTCGAAATCGACCTTTAGATGATAGTAGAAAAATTAGTTGAGGCGAGGAGACGGAAGGCGATGCTCAGACACCGGGAATTATGAGTGACCCGACGTACTACCTACTTCTATTTTGACGCACTCAAATTACTAAATTTTGATTTTACTTGGCTCTAATTATTCACCAACGAAGATATGGCAACGGCAATTTACAGGGGACTTGGCTTTTAAAACAATCTTATTAATTTAAACTATGATTTTTGAAATCTGATTTTATGAGGAGAAGCTAATGGTTACAGATAGTAGACTTGCCTGTATGAAGGAATGAAATCCGATGAGGGCCTGCCCGATGCGCTGAACTGAGTTTAATTATAGATTTTAGATATTATTCACAGAATTTAAATTCTAGACTGTGTTGGCTGATGTGCAAATGAATAATTAAATGGGCGGTAGCCGGCCCGCTCCGCCAACGGCGGAGCGGCCGGTTTCTTCTCGACCGTCTTGCTCGGTCGTTGCCAGCCCAAAAAAAAAAAAAAAGATTTCTCTTTTTTTCTAAGTAAAAATATTCTACCTTACTGATTAAAATTGATTAGGGATGTGCGCGACTTGTCGTCTACATACGGTAAGACGTATCTGCTCGGTGTATCGCGTCTATTGCGCGATGTACAAGTTAACTGGTTAATTATTAAAATGATTTAGATTAAAGTTTGTATACTATAAAAACTAGGCCTTAACATTGCCGGATAGAGACCTAGTCACCGTCCCCGGTGACCTACATAAGCAATCAATGTTAAAGATATAATGCTACGAGTGTAGTACACTAACTCCTACTTGCTACGATGCGTAGTCGCTAACTTAATAAATATTGGTAACAGAAAAAAATAAGTATAAGTACATAATGGTAAAGAAAAATTTGCCCTATTTGCAAGGGTTGATACAAATCAAGATATTTTAAAAATAGTAAAAAAAAATAAATAACACCTAAACGAGAGAGGATGATTTTTGACAAAGTATTTTTTGATCCCAAAAAGTGCATAAGAGTTTCTTTGACTGCAGTATATGACGCTTACTCATATCAGGATTGGAGTTAAGAAAGTCAGGAAATGTGAATGTAGGGAAAGAATTCAGCCGTGAAAGATATCGCCTGTCCGTAACAGGGTTAACATGATTGACGGGTTGATCTTCTCCTGGGGCGTAGCGCGTGGCGTATCGTCTGGTTGCTGCGTCGCTCTCTCGGTGGGGTCGCTGCTTGGAGATCGACGTATGCGCGTCGTGGGCCTTGGGTAAGACACACAGCGTGTCTCGTGGTGGTCGATTGATGAGCCGTACCTTGGAATTGCGAGAAAAATAGGCGAGCATTAGTAGGTTGCCTAGTTTTCTGATGTTGTGCCGTGGTGATTTTAATCGAGGCAAACTCGAAGAACATGACAAGTGGGCTGCTGCTTTGGAAATTGCGTCACTTTGCTTAGTTTAAAAAGTCCGGTGGAAAATTTTGCAGAGCTTCTATTGTGACAGAAACAGGATGCTACACTAGCTGTTTCGAGTCTGTGTGCACGGAGGAAATTAAATTTATACACGTCGCTTGTTTGAAAAGTCCGGTGCGTTGTGGCTAGCGGGTGTAATAGGGAAGGTGATTTTCGTGCCTAAATGCCCTGTCCATTTCAGAGAACACTACTTCACTTCACTGGGTACACACTACGCTGATGCTAAAATGGCACTTAACGCGTCCTTATTTGCATGTTGATGGTAATAGTATATGTGGAGGTTACTTGCGGTCTGGTTTGTGTGACTTCGCATCCTGGTCCACCTGGTTTAGTGATAATGTTCCTATTGATAGGGAACGCTCCTGCGGTCCTCGCCTATCGGATGTCGTCTATCGTGAATGCCGTCCTGGTTGTCATATAGAGATAGGAAAATGTATCTTTACCTCTAGACTGGAGTAGGTATCCTGGTTTCGGATGTCCATACTGGTTGGCTGGCAGAATTATGGTCCGTGGATTTATGGGCTGGATTATTCGGTCAGCATTGCCTTCATTATGGTATCTAGCAGCTTGGCTCGACGTTTGAGGTTTGCTTCCCGCCTTGCCGAATGTCACTGGACTGTCTGGTCGGTTATGACCAATTTTCCAAATATTGTCTGGAACGTGAAAAGTTATGCGGCATCATCTCGTTCAATTATCTAGCTCAGTTTTTTACTGGAATACTAGGATAGGTGGTGAGAGAAGGAGAGGCTCTAGTATATGTAACCATTTGTGTGTTATCATATCTTCGCTTTACAATTCAGTTCGAAACTTTGTTTTTATTCTTTAAGAAAATAAATGTATTTTCCGACTTCTTAAATTTCCTATGTGATTGGGGTCAAAAACTGGTGTTTATGTTCTGTCTGTATGCTACATTTTAAGCGGGATAAGAAAGATTGGTACATAACAAAAAAAACTTAAATTATTATAAATTACAAGTATTGTGAGACGCGTAGGTACACAATGTGGTATATTATTAATCCAACAAGGCATTTTAAAATCTATTCAACATATGATATTATTTTTTTAAATTAGGAATATGCAGCTAAACTGTGCTGCCTAACGTGTATACTTACATATTATAATGTAGTAATAAAACAAAAAACAAGAAAATTATTATAAACAGTGGCAGTGCTCATATTGTGCAGCCTTATACATGAAATTCCATGATTGAAAAACAAACAAAAAGAAACAAATAAATTAGAAATGTTGCTACTTTTTGTAGCTACTTTCTTTGAAAAAATTAGAAGAAATAAAGGGGAAGGAAAACAAACTAAACTCTTTTTTATCTCGGTCTACAAGCATCCATTCCGGCGGGTTATATATTTGATTATATTCAGGCTTTATTAAATGAACGGGTATAACTGATTAATCCAATGGGAAACAGAAAAATTAATTGTTTATTAAAATGGTGAAAGGGGTGTAATAGGTATAGGAGAGCAGGTGCTAAATGTTTCCGGATAATTTATATAAACAAAAGAAATATGAAGGGTTCCGGATTTAAAAAAAAATTATAATATATTTTAATTTTAAGTTTTGAAATTATGAAATGCATTTGCAAGAATGGTACTTCGGGTAGCGGTGTTTCCTTTTGATTTTGTGCCCTGTTAATTACTGATTGTTTGATATAGTGTTTTAATATTTGTTTATTTTTTGTATTTATGGTGTGTTTTATAGTGAAACCGGCCTTAACTAACGAAAGCAAGACTACCAATAGATGTCTGCTAATACGTTTTTTAAGAAAAAAATAATAATAATAATAATATATTTCGCAACAATGTGCAGTGTGTAGAAGCGTTCGAGCTTATTTTATCAAATAATTGTTAATATAATGTGAAAGGCGAGGTGAAAATTGTAGGCCGGCTCTTTAATTTTGTATTGACCATTTTGACGACTTATCTGAAGTATACAGAAGCGAATTACGTAATTTTAATTTGCGTAAAATTCTGGTCGTATCGGTATTCAAGTTTATAATTTTAAAAAAATATTGTATATTTGTGTTTTTTTAAAAAAAGAATTGAGCGTGTGTGTTTATTGTTGTTTGTGGACGGGGTAGAACGGCAGTGTGGTTTTCTTTACACGAATAACCGGTTCTAGATGTTTATAGACCTCGCGGTCTTTCACTCGTGATGGTATGAAGTTAAATTTTAGAGTTCCTCTATGCGTTGTTCCGCAGGCAACTCCCTAACTTCTAGGATTTTTGAGGTCCTTAGTATGTGATGTTTCTATTGCATATAAATTTGTGAGATGTAATTTTGTAGTCGTAGTGATAAATAATAATATTCAGTATGTTAACATAAATTTTATTCTTTCGCGAGCCTTGCACTCTCCTTACTTACATCGCTTTCAAGCTCTTCCTGTCATACTTTCCTTCCATTCCAAAATTGTCTGTTTCGTACCTATCTTACTATTTGTGACTGTGTGAAAATGCTTTCATGATGTGTTTATGATAATATTTTACAATATTTATATCCAATTAAGATCAATATTTTGATATTTTGATGAGTATTTATGGACAAACTAAACTGGGCTGATTATTTATTAAAAAATAACGTTGCGGGAAATCAATGGGGGTTTTTTATCTTACAATGAAGAAATTATGGTATGGAAAATTCCATATCTTGGCAAAAAGCCAAGACCGAACAAAGAGCTTTCTGTAGCTTATGACTAATCTACAACGGTTTTTGAAGGGGTTCCTAGTCGCTACTTAGTACTAACGATCTACTTGCCGCGTGATTGTATGTCAAAAAAAAAAAAAAAAATAATTGATCGAAAAATATAGAAGTATTTTTACAACAGAGCTGAGCATGTAGATTTTAATTCGACGATGACAGTTGATGCATTGAATACCCGGAACATAATAGTTCCTTGCGCTTTTTCACCTTAATGGTAGGATGAACACTAAACCCAGTAAACATATATTAAAAAAATCCAGAACTTGTCCGGCGGTGTTTCTCTCGCAAGCGAACGGTTAAGCACCGAACCGTTTTAAAAATCGCCTAATTGCGTATAAATATAATTAAGGTAGAGAAATATCTTTGTTCTTTGATTTTGCCGCAACGGCCCATGCAAAGGGAAATGTATTTATTTGTGTTTGAATTGTGTGTAAAAATGCGCTCGATTTTATCTCTATATTATGATTTATCAATACCTACTGCCGTGTATGTTGGTCGGTCGGATCTATTTATAAATAATCGCTTAACGCAGGTGTTGTGTAAGTGTGTTTGATTGCATTGACTCGAAATATTGTTTGTTTTTAAATTTGGAAATGAAAATACATTAATGATATTTATTATATTTTTAAGAATTTGGGGCTAAATTTGCCCACAAGGTGAGGTACCGAATCCGGCGGCCTTCTTGCCGGATGAGAGTAGCTTTCAAAAAAAAATTTTTATATTTTATAAAAATTTTTTTTTGTATAAACTATTTGTACTTGTGTTCGATTTTTTGTTCTGTAGGTACTTTAGACCGTGTGTTCTGTTGTGTAATGTGTTTTGTGTGTGTGAATTTAGTTTATTTGTTGCTCTTTGTTTTGGATTTTGTATCTTGATAAAGTGCGTTAGGTTGTATACAATTAATTGTTTAATTTGTTTGTCTTATATCAAAGGGAATTATAATTTTGAAACTTTGTTTTTCCTGTTGAATAGCTTATTTTATGCCTTATAGACGCAATAGTTAATACCTTTTGTGTACCTTGTGCGATTTATACCCGGAATCCGCAGTTTCACGATGGAAACCGTGATGACTCGTTCGACTTTACTTCGGCGACGCCACGCTAGACCATATGTTGTTATAGGGTATTAGTTACTCGCAATGTCTTTAATATGAAAAAGACCCCGCGGTTTTCCGTTCTCGTCGGCTAACTCGTAGGCGACTGGGGATTTTTTTGCAATGACTTTGCACTTTATATACCTAGGGCTGAGTTTGCTACAAAAGAAATCTGCTTTTCTTGACAATGTATGGTTTTTGGCCCAGACCCAATCTCCTGTTTTAAATTCGACGTGTTTTCTTCTAAGGTTGTATCTCGAAGAACTATTTCTGAATGACTCTAACATTCTTTCCTGCACTATGTCATAGGCGTCCGCTAATGACTCTAATCCCTTTGCGAATTCGTGTGGGGTATCGAGTATTATTTTGGCGTTTTTGTCTGGCACGTAGCTTAACATTTTGTGATAACGTCCATCAACTATAGGTTCTCGCCCAAACATTAGGTAAGCTGGGGAGAAGCCTGTCGCTAAATTTATGTGGCTATTAAGTGCGTTTTGGATTAATAAGAGGTATTTATCCCATTTCCTCTGGTCTTTGCCTGATAAAATCGACAGCGATGTCTCAATTGTCTGATTATATCTTTCGACCATGTTTGACTGCGGGGCGTAGACACAGCCGAAAAACAGTCTGGGGATTTTATATTTATCTGCTAACGCCTTAAAGGCCTTAGATCGGAAGTAAGTTGCGTTATCTAGTGTTATGACCGCTGGGGTGCCGAATGCTAGGAATATGGTATTCTCGAGGTGTTTCGTTATGTTCGCGGAGGTGGCTTTTCTCAGGGGAAATAACCAACAGTACTTAGTAAATACATCTACCACGGATAATATATATGTGAATCCCGACAGTGATCTCGTAATAGGCCCTATTAGGTCGATACTTATAGTGTGCATTGGAGTTTTTACGGATTTTGGAGTGGCCATGAATCCCTGGGCTGGTCCCGTTCTTATCTTGTAGGCTTTGCATGTGTCGCATCTTTTCACGTAGGCTTTTACCTCCTTCTGCATGCCGGGCCAATAGAAATACGATTGTAATTTTTTTAATGTTTTAAATATGCCGAAGTGGACCGCGAATTCTCCTTCGTGAATATCTTTTATCGCTGTTAGCCTGTCTGCGAATTTTGGCACGATTTTCCACGGGTTCAGGAGTTTTTCGCCTCTCTTTGGGGCGTGATATCTGTATAATTTTTCGTTCTCAATTTTGTACTCCGGATATGCGTAGGGGTCGTTTTGTACCGTGTTGTATATGCGAGTGTACCAATCTTCTCGGCGGAAATCTGCTGATAAGGCCATACAAGGTATTCTAGAAAGCGCGTCTGCGACGATGTTCAGGCTTCCTTTCCGATGTATGATTTCCATGTCGAACTGGGATAATAGAGTACTCCAGCGTGCCAATCTTCCTGAAGGGCCCTCCAGCTTCGTAAGCCATTTCAGGCTACTATGGTCCGTTATTACCTTGAAACGGGTGCCTTCTACGTACGTCCTGTAGTGTAAAACTGCTCTCAAGACGGCGAGTAATTCTCTTTCGGTAGTCGAGTAATGGGTTTCCGCTGGGGTAAGACTCTGTGAAAAGTAGGATATGGGGAGGTCCATTTTCTCCTCCTCAGAGTACTGAGTCAGCGCCGCTCCTATCGCGGTGTCGCTAGCGTCGCAGCTTATTGTAAATTCTTTACTGAAGTCTGGACACTTCAAGATCGGAGTAGTTGTCAGCGCGTGTTTCAATGCTATGAAGGATTTTTCCGCCTCCTCTGTCCATACAAAGTTTGATTTTACACCTTTTTTGCCCCCCGTTAATTTGCAGAGTGGAGCGGCGATTTTTGAGTAGTCTTTTACGAATCTACGATAGTATCCGCTCAATCCGAGGAAACTTCTTACGTGCTTTACGCGGTCTGGCCTTGGGAAATTCGTTATGCAAGCTACTTTCCCTTGGTCCGTTCTCAATCCTTGCCTGTCCACAACGTAGCCGAGGTACAGTAATTCGGGCCTGCAGAACTCACATTTTTTAAGGTTGATTGTCAATCCCGCTTCTTTTAGGCTCTCCCTCACACGTAATAAGGTGTCGATGTGTTCGTCATAGGTTGTTGAGGCGATGATGAGGTCGTCTGCATACACGAATACCTTGTTTCCGTATTCGGGGCCGAATATTTGGTCCATGAGGGTGCTTAGGTCTGACGACGCGTTACAGAGTCCGAAGGGCATTCGCAAAAAGGCGAACATACCTTTTCCAGGTATTGCAAATGCGGTCTTGTATATGGAGGCTTCTTCCATCGGGATCTGCCAGAATGCCTTCGATAAGTCAATTGAAGTTAAATATCGAGCATTTCCTAGATTGTCGAGGATTCTCTGCGAGGACACCATGGGGTATCGGTTTTTTGTAGTCACTTCATTTAATTTTCTGGAGTCAAGGCAGACCCTTGGGCTGCCATCCTTCTTGGTCACTACGAGGATTGGATTACACCATGGAGATTTTATGGGAGTAATCACTCCTAACCTTAGCATGTCGTCAATTTCGTCTTTAATCAGCTTGTCTTTCGCTGGCGATAATTGGTATGGTTTCTGACGAATTGGATCGCCCGTGGTTACGATCTTATGCTCCAATAAGTGCGTCTTTCCGAGACCTTTTTTCTCGAAGGAGATGTCCTCATATAATTTTTTAACGTGCTGTAATCGTCGTAATTGCTGCGGAGTAAGGTCGTCTACATTCCTGATTTGCTGGCTCGCGGTGTGGTTTAGCTGTGCCAATTGTATGTCGTGGTTCGTGTCGATTGAAATTTTTACGTCGAACTGTTTGATGAAGTCGATCCCCAGGATTACGTCTTTTTTTATTGTGGGGCAGATTAGGAAATTAATTTTCTCGCTTTTTCCTTTGTATTGCACTGGCAATGTCATGTGTCCAAGTATATCCTGTTGTGTTCCGTCCGCTGTTGATATGCGGCTCTCTGCGTTTTTTATAGTTTTTCCGAGCTGTATGTAGCGTTCGTGCATTTTCCTGCCTAAAATGCAGACTGCGCAACCGGTGTCCACGAGTGCATTGTACGTTTTTCCTAATATGATTATTTTTGCATGTGGGCGAGTATCGTAGAATTTTGGTTCTGGTGACAGTGTGAAGTTTTCCACGGGTATAGCCCTGTCTATTGCCTGTATCCGTGGCTTCTCCCGTTTTTTGGTTGGGATTGGTGGTATCCTGGCGGTACTCCGTTACATCTTGCGCAAGAACTGGTATATGTGTCCTGTAATTTGCAGTTGAAACACATTGGTTTTGGGTATTTCCGGCACTCCTTGTAATCGTGCCCTCGTGTTTCGCACTTCCTACAGTATTTTTGCTGGGAAAATTGTGTTTGTTGAGGTTTTTGGTATTCTTGCGGGCGTTGTTCGTACGGTGTCGAGTTTCCGTATCCGGATCTTCTGACGAATGGCGGTGGTTTATCATGGCGCGGATGAAATTTGTTGTTTTGTGAAAAGGCTGCTATTTCCTCTTCATCGTGACTGTCGGTGTACGTGGGCTGCTCTTCCATGGCGGCTATTGTGGTCCTGTTCTGGATGCTGCTCGCTACCGTTGGGGTCGGGGCTAGCGCGTACTGCTCGAAGTTTTTCGCTAAATCCAGCAAAGTTCCAATATCGTCCAGTCTTGAAGTTCCCAGGAGTGTGTGGTACAGCGGTAGAACGTTTAATTTCACTATTTCCAGTAGGGTGTCGTCCCGTAATCTTGGTGATAATCTCCTGTTCATAGTATCGATCCGTGTAACGTAGTCGTGCATGGTTTCCCCAGTGAGTTGTTTGGTAATCCTCATCTGATTTTCCAAGCGTGTTTGGTAATTAAGCTGTTCGTATTTATTTATTAACGCTTCTCTTAGGGTTTTCCACGTTTTTACGTATTTTCTGATGCTTCGGAACCACAGTAAAGGTGGACCTTCCATCAGGTCGGTGAATCCTTGGATAAGTTCTCTTTCTGTGACCCCCCTTGCTTGTACTTTATCCTCTATTTTGTCGATAAATTCCAAGATTGGAGTAGATCCGTCGTATCTTAAATTCCACTTGTAGATGCTTGGGGACGTTCTATGTTTTCCCGCGGCCGAAGATTGAAAAATATCTGAAGTTGTCGCCGTATCTTGCGTTTCCCTGCATATTTTCCTCGTATATGCCTCTTCTTCGCTTTCATTGTCCGAATATTCGATGATCCTTGAGCTGGTGGTCGGTTTCCTGTGCGGAATCGAGTCTTCGATGCCTGACTTGCTTCCTGCCTTAGGTTTTTCCGATGTCTGTTTTTCCGTCTGCTCTGGAATTTGGTGAGTGGTATTTTCCTCGATGAGCCTGCTTGGTGATTGCTGACGAGCTCTTGCAGCGGCCCTTGTTTTCTTGGGTGCCATGATGCTCACTCCAAAATCGTAAAGGTTGTGGAAGTTTACGCCTTGATTTTATTACTATTATTTTTTTTAGAGATTGTAGAACAAGTGAAAATGTTGACCCTAGTGTGTTGATGTAGATTAGTGTGTACTTGATGTAATGTTGTATGAATTTATTAAGCTAAAGACCCATATGCAATAAGGCAAATGAAAAAGGAGATGAGAAAAAAGAAAATTGATGAAATTAAATGAAAACTAAAAAAAAAATAAAATAAAAAATTAAAAAAAAAAGAATAAAATTAAAAAAAAAAAATGTAACACCCTGTAGGGTTGTGAATGTTTGCTAAGTATTTATTATAAGTGTGAATAGAAGTACTAATTGCTGATATCTTTCTGCATAAATATCTTAAGGTTCGTTTGTTGTAACAGTATAACTAGATATGTGTCCAACGTGTCGTCGCAGAAGCAAAATCCCCACGTAATCCGTTGCTGATTCCGAAGTCAAATCCCCAAGATACCTTGGTTATTACTTGCGCTTACGGCTGAAAGGCTATTGTACATGTAGTATACTATTTTAAAAATTTAAAATGTAAAGCACTTTATAAAGCATGAAAAAAATATTGTGTTAGTTTTGTAACAACCTGTAAAATAAATTGGCAGTAGGTACGTTGTGTAGAGAAACAATAGAAGAAAAAAAATAAAAATAATAAAAGGGAAAAATTTTGGGCGGGTTGGGTGGGAAATTCTATGGTGTCCTATATGTCGGACGCTATATGAGAGAAGATACAAAAAGAAAATAAAATTGTAATATTGTTATAATAAGGGCGTATTGAAAAAAAAGTTTGAATCCTAAAAAAAAAATTCTATTCGTTTTTAGAAAAAAAAAAAAATTGTTTGCCCCAGTTGGGCGGCAGTTTTGTTATGTGTCTAAATAAAATAAAATATAAAGATGTCTTTGATGGCTGCTATGTGTAACGATAAAAGTTTATTTATTTGTAGAGGCGCCAGCTACACATGCGAGAAATAGATGATAGACCACATAAACAAATGCAAAGGGCCTCCCTCCGCCTGGGAAGTTGCCTTTGTGCGTGGGAGTGGAGCGACGCCAAGGATACCACGGTAGCTCAGTCGTACTCAGGGGTGGTTAAAATCCTGTATTGACGTCGTCCTAAAGTCGAGAGCATTCAAATTGAATGGACGGTCAAGTACCCTAGTTATGTTTTATTATAAAATGAATTTCGATATATCTTGTGAGAGGACTAAAAGAAGAAGAAGAAGCGATATCAAGTTTAGTGCGCTGCGGCGACGAGATCGAATATTATGATTTACTCACCGCGCCCTCTATCGGTGTACCGACGAGGTACTGCGCCGGCGCGCGTCGATCGCGCCCGCTTGGAGCGCTCGGCCCCGGTCCCGGTCCGCGCTCTTACATAAATCAATGGCTAAATCGTCTAATGAATTTATTGGAAATAATTGCTAGATAATTATATTTAAAAAACGAGAAAATACTATTTGAATCTAGGTACGCTCTAAACCAGCAGATGCTGCTATAATTAAATAATGTACTGCGGTTCTTTTCTCCGCTAAATGATAAAATTAAAATATATAATTTCAAAGTTTCTTTTATAAAATTATTCTTTATTTATTCCTTGCCCTGAAACATTACCCTGTCCAGTGCTAGTCGGGTACCTACGAGACTATAGCTCGCTCTGACCCGGCGGTATTTTTAGGTACCGTCTCGATTTCTTTAATTCGCTAAATAATGATTAATTAACCAAAATGAAAGGTTTATTTGACAGAGTAACATATTTTATTTTAATTATAATAAATGAAAGCTAGGCCATAGCATATGGCGAATCCGAGTAGTTGGAATTAACAAAATTCTACAATTAGATTCGTGGAAAACTGAACGTTACAGCCTTTCAATTTTCAGGGCTTAATTCGGCGAAGTGGGATTTTGGACAGGTACTTTGGGTTCTGGAATAGAGAAGGAAGACACTGCTACCCGCGGGAGTTATTGGAAGGTTGCTTCTAGATATTTTAGCGCCTGCTCCCCGGATGCGATTTTAAATTTTAAATTATATTTTCGAAATCGACCTTTAGATGATAGTAGAAAAATTAGTTGAGGCGAGGAGACGGAAGGCGATGCTCAGACACCGGGAATTATGAGTGACCCGACGTACTACCTACTTCTATTTTGACGCACTCAAATTACTAAATTTTGATTTTACTTGGCTCTAATTATTCACCAACGAAGATATGGCAACGGCAATTTACAGGGGACTTGGCTTTTAAAACAATCTTATTAATTTAAACTATGATTTTTGAAATCTGATTTTATGAGGAGAAGCTAATGGTTACAGATAGTAGACTTGCCTGTATGAAGGAATGAAATCCGATGAGGGCCTGCCCGATGCGCTGAACTGAGTTTAATTATAGATTTTAGATATTATTCACAGAATTTAAATTCTAGACTGTGTTGGCTGATGTGCAAATGAATAATTAAATGGGCGGTAGCCGGCCCGCTCCGCCAACGGCGGAGCGGCCGGTTTCTTCTCGACCGTCTTGCTCGGTCGTTGCCAGCCCAAAAAAAAAAAAAAAGATTTCTCTTTTTTTCTAAGTAAAAATATTCTACCTTACTGATTAAAATTGATTAGGGATGTGCGCGACTTGTCGTCTACATACGGTAAGACGTATCTGCTCGGTGTATCGCGTCTATTGCGCGATGTACAAGTTAACTGGTTAATTATTAAAATGATTTAGATTAAAGTTTGTATACTATAAAAACTAGGCCTTAACAAACTTTCGTGTTTTTTCCAAAATTCAACCCCTAAAGGGGTGGAAAGGGGTTATAAATTTTGTATGGAGAAACGATATAGCTGGTCTTTTTAATTCGAAACTTTGTAAGGTTACTCTATTAAACAAATAAGAAAATAGGTGTTTCATATTTTTTTTATTTTACCCCTAAAGGGGTGAAACAGGGTTCCAAACTTTGTATGAATGAACAATATTAGATGTGCTTTTTATTTCGAAACTTTCAAGGATTACTCTAATAAAAAAAAATAAGAAAAAACGTCCTTCGTGGTTTTTTAAAATTCAACCCCTAAATGAGAAACGATATAGATGAACTTTTTAATTCGAAACTTTGTAAAAATAAATTCTACTAAATTTAAGGGGGAAAAGAAACTCTAATAAATTTAAGGGGGAAACAAGTGTTTCATGTTTTATCAATATTCAAGACCTAAAGGGGTGAAACAGTGTATATATTTTTTCTTTTGGGTAAACGATATTAGAGTAACTTTTTCATTCGAAACTTTGTAAGTTTTTTCTAATAAACTAATAAGCAAATAGGTATTTTATGTTTTTTAAAAATTCAACCCCTAAAGGGGTGAAACGGTGTTTCAAAATTTGTTTGGATAAACGACATTAGATGGACTTTTTAATTCAAAACGATTTTGAAACTTTGTAATATTACTCTAATAAACAAATAAGCAAATGGGTCTTTCGTATTTTTTTAAAATTCAACCCCTAAAGGGGTGGAAAGGGGTTTCAAAGTTTGTATGGAAAAACAAAATTAGATGAACTTCGTATTTTTTTGAAATTTTACCCCTAAATGCGTAAAAAGGGGTTTTAAAGTTCTTATGGCGAAACGATATTAGATAGACTTTTTATTTTGAAACTTTGTAGGATTACTCTAATAAACAAATAATCAAATACGTCTTTCGTGTTTTTTTCACAATTCAACCCATAAAGGTGTGAAAAGGGGTTTAAAATTTGTTTGGAGAAACGATATTAGATGGAATTTGTAGGAATACTCAAATAAAATACGTTGAGTATTCCAAAAATTAGGCAAATACGTATATCGTTTTTTTAATTCAACCCCTAATGGGGCGAAAAGGGGTTTAAATGATATTAAACAAATAAGCAAATGCATGTTTCATATTTTTCTAAAATTTACCACTAAGGGGGTAGGAAGGGGTAAATAACGCTAAAAATCAAAATAGAATCTGAGTCGCGCCTGACGGTTCCCGGACGCGAGAAGGCGCTAGAACCTTATTATAAATTCATCATTTGTCTCAATAACATGCGTAGCGCAAGCACCGCGATCGTCAAATGTTCACGCCTTAATTACTTAGTTGATCATCATGAAGTAAATATTGACAGGAGTACAGAGAAGGACGTTGGATACCTTTATATATTACACGCAAAAGTTACCACTTGATTGGGAAAAAGGGATCTATCTTAACCCAAATTTAATGCGTGCGAAGCCGCGGGCAACAGCTAGTATTTATATAAACACTTCAGAGATGGATGTAAGAGATTGTCGTATGACAATAAACCCGCCCATTGTGAAATGTCACAATAAAGAATAGAAATAAACAAAGAAACAAACAAACATTGCTGTAGATGCATATGCAGGCCTGGCCACCTCTATATGCTGAATTCTTATGATTGGAATAACAAGACGACTAATGCTTTATTACAAATTAAAATTTGTAACAATAAATATATTAACAGGAATTAAAAACACGACTGCCGTTACAAAAAGTGAACTACTGTATTTATAATATTTTTTAACGGGTAGGTATGTATGAAATATTTGTGGTACATGTAATTATCCATATACATAGATACATATATAATTTCGAAACGTATTCAATTAGACCTTTCATTTGACATTAAACACGATATATTTATTGTTAATTTATTGAAATGGACATTTAGACAACTATTTACTTGATATATTGACAGTTATGGTATTCTATGACACTTGCGATGACATAACGGTTCTAGCGATATCACATACTTCTAAATCGGATCTAGCGTTTAGAAGTTTAGTAGAATAAAGAAACGAAAAACCTACGTAGATGGACCCTGAACACACTGATTACACTCCTTTTTAACACGCTTTTATTAGGTCGACCTGTATGTAACTATGTAATGGAATCTAAGGTAACTAATTTAACCATCTTCCAAGGATCGTAGCGTAATGAAAATTGGCAGCTGTATGTAGTTCTGATGACAATACAATAATATGGTACTGTCGAACTGATCTGATGATGGAGTCGGAAGATATGAACTGAAACTTCATGATGGAACATCGTATCATATCTGTGTTTGGACTTGTTAGAAAAGTCTTGGAATGAAGTTTGACCACGATTAGGTTTCAAGGTCTGATGATGAAGACGGAAGATATGCACTGGCATTCCATGATGGAATATCGTATCATAGCCGTGTGTATGTGAATATCGTATCATAGCCCAAAAGCGTGTTTTTAGTGTTTTTTTCTCAAACCTTTAAATTTATTTGTTGGGCAGTCGTGTAATAAATAGACTTTTCTGTGCATTTGGCATATCTTTTATATGGGTTTGTAAAGATACAAAGGCTGATAAGTAAGTACCTAAGTAAGTATATAAATAGGTATTACGTATTCCAAAATGTAAACCTTTCTGGGAAAAAAATATGTTAATGACTATGACTATGGCTATTTTACATTCTATCCAGGTCAAACTAATCGAGACGTTGAAGGTCGCTCGAAGGCTCGCCTGCTTAGACAAAGCGGCGCGACCGACCAGAGACAAAGGCCTTGATCAACTGAGTGAAAAAGTCATCTGTCAAATCGAACGGGTTGTTGTCGATAATCAAAGGAGCCGAAAAAAGTGTCGTGTGTCTTTTTTGACAGCTTTTTACCCTCGTTTTTACCCCGCCGAGCGAGCGGACGGACCGCGCGGCGACGGCCATTTGTAATTAAATTTAACATGGCCATCGGAAAATACACAACCAAGGAGTCTTGATATTTCATTATCGTTTGTTATTCATGAAATCGAAGAATATCGCGGTTGTTTTACATTATAAATATGATAAAAACGAATTTACCCAGTGAAGTTTGAAACCCCTGACGTTTCGGCGATGTTGCAACCGCTGTTGTCCAGAGTAGACTGAAGTGCTGTCAATCGTCAAATGCAGGCAGGAGGCAAACTGCTGCTGTTACTTCGCAGATTATAACTGTGGTTGGTCACACTCACGGGTCAACACCTATCCGACGGCCTCTACGCATGAAGTGCGAGCCTGGGTAGGACTCTGGCCTTATGGTCAGTTTCCCTTGGGAATCAACCTTCTGGCGCTCCTGGACGGTCTGCGCACCGTGCGGTGTAAGCCAATCGACTGTGCACTCTGACTAACAGTCGGGGGAGTCTGGAAGCAGTACTGTTTCCTATAGAGCGGGGGTGGTTGCGGACCTTACGGCGACTGCTCTTGAAACGACCATCGGCTATCCGATCCTGGGTGAACAGCTGGTCAAAGGGCGCTGTGGTACGCGATAGATTCGGTAAACACCGTTTCACCGCTTCGTAAGCGAGAGGACCGCGCAAACGACCTCGAACTCGTAACCAATCGAGAGACTGGAGTAATCTAGTAACAATTGGAAGTAAGTTGGGGGGCACGTCTGTTGCAGTCGACAACCCTAGTTGTGGTTGGGCGGCGGGGTCGGAGCGCGCAAATTTTGAAAATCTCGAAAATCATGTGTGCCCGGCAGATTTTCAAAATTCGCTCGCAGCGAATCTGTTACACGATTTATTTTATTCAGGAAAGTATTGTATAAAAATATCCATTCTTAACATTCAGATTTAAATTTCCACAAAAAAAAACGGTTTTAGGGGAAAAATATTTCTGCAGATGATTTTAGAGAGAAAAAAGATATTAGATTCAGTAGTTACTACAATAATAGTATAATTATTACAATAGTAGTATAATTATTACAATAATAGTATAATTATTACAATACAAATAACGTGTTAAAATAGCCAAATGTACAACTGAGAAACAGTTTTTTTAATCCTTTACGGTAACGGCCCTTCTTAATATCTAACAACACTTAGAGGTGTCGACTATAATGAGCGAACCCATTAGGAACTTACTGGACGATTTGCGCATCGTTCGGCGATGCCAACCGGTTGTGCACTCTCACTAATTGCTGAAGGAGTTTGTTTGTTTGTTTATATTCTTTATTGTGAAATGTCACAATGTTATTGTCATATGACAATCTCTTACAACCAACCCTACTATGACGTGTTATATGTATGTGTGCATGTAACATGTGTGTAAGTGTGTGTCTTGTTATTGCATTCGATCGACAGAATTAAAAATGCAATTCCGTTAATTTGATCCCAACGGAAAATAGTGATCCAGCCGGGAATCGAACCCGGGGCCTTACAATGTAAGATCAGGCGACCTAACCACTATGCCACCGGGCCGTTCGGAGTCTGGAGACTGGGGAAATATACTGTTGTCATGCCAACCTTGGGTCACCCGATTCTATGTGGCACTACGGGCAAAGAACGCCCAGGTCTGAGATAAATTCAAATTTATTTACCGCTGTAATACAACAGGTAGAGACAGCGTAAGCGACTTCGGAACCGTAACCAGTCGTAAGGACGGAGGTTATCTCCAGACGGAAATATTCTACCAAAACTGATAGTTAGGGGGCGAGGCTACCAGTTTTCCCGGTGTCTCGAAGTAAGGCGTTCGCCTCTAACGGGCTTGTTGGCGGAGCTAGACAGCATATTGTCTTGTCTGTAAGTCTTCTACGTTCATCCCACGTCTAAAAGAAAGATCACATATCGTTATATTAGCCTGGGGGTGACGAGTTCGCCCGTTGTAGTCGGCACCACCCTACTGGTGCGCAAACCGTCCCGTAGCGCCGGGAGGCAATCCCCCAGGGAAACCGATTCACCGGCCGTGAGGCCTGGGACGCAAAGGTCCTACCCGGGAGAGTCTGCCACACGAGGAGGCTGCCGAATAGGAGCTGAATCGTGATTTGGACAGACTCGAAAGAACAGTGGATCTTATGTCGCAAGCTGCACGAAACCGTTCGCTATTATCTTACAGGAATCCTGTTTTTTATAATATCACTTGGTACTGACTACGCCCGTCGTTGGGAACCAGTGTTCCAACGCGGCTACGGACGTTACAGTCACAGTTGTTTGTATAATTATTGCATGAATCGAATTTTTCTTCCCTTGTCGGTCGCAATGGTAATTAAAAACTATATTTAATCAAAAATATAAGTGATTTAAACATTTTCTAGTTATATAACTGGTAAATAAATGAAATTGTATTTTTATGGTAGTAAATATAATTAATATTACGCAACTGTCTAGCTGTATCGTTAGCAGCATAAAGCGAAGGCATACCCGCGGTTAGGTGGTCCGATCACGTCAACATCCAGAGATAGGCGAAGTGATAAGTATCTCTCGCTCTTATCAGCGTGCTGTTATTTTATTCATGTTACTTTAGCGTTTATTTGATTTTATTAATATTATACTCAGAAGAGTATTATTATATTCGCTGACGACTAAAACTACTGAGAAAAGATCACCGAATATATTATCGCTGTGTGCGACCGAATTTCGGGTCCGTTTTCGTATTTAGGCAATATTCGGCAGAAAATGGCTTTTCGGTTTCGAGCAAAAAACTGTCATTTCGGTAAATAAAAATTAAAATGCATCCTAAAATATATCCAGCCACCCAGGTAAAACAGAAGATAATTAAAATCGCCACGAACCATCTTCTTTTCATAGAAAAACTGTAATAAATGTAATTATAAATACAATAGCTACACTTTCTGTAACGGAAGTAGTGTTTGTTTGTTTTAAATATATTTACTGGTTTCATTTGAGTATAAGTTTTAATCATGATTATTTGATGCTGATTATTTTGGGTTTAATTATATAGATTTTTGATTTTAAACATATTTCATTTTGATTATTTTATTTTAATTCCATTAAATACTGATATCCTGTACCAAAAATAGGTGTGTCCTGAAAACCAGGTTAAGAGATATCCTGAGGATACCCCCCTAACTTGGAGCGATTGTAGTTTTATTACATAGTCTTTGTCTATTATTTTTTGTCCATTTTTTGTATTGGCGGCTGCAAATAAATAATTTATGATTATTAATTATTATTCGGATCGTGAAGGCAGTATTTACGAAACATCACTTGATCTTTACGAGAAATGTATAACGACAGGTGTAACAACATATTAGGAAATAATACCGAAGAGCATCTCTAACTATATTAAAACACATTCATATTTATTTCCGATTGTTGCTGTTTTCCGTATTGTCTCGAGTTTATGTTATACGAAAGGAAGAAAAAAAGAAAAACATTATATATTTTCGATTTAATTATTGAGGTGAAATCCAAATACGGCACTATAATCTGTCTCCAATAAATGGCAAGAGCCCAGAAACCCCTTTCATATTTCATATTTTGCTTATTATAAGTATGCGATTTTCTTTAATTTGGGATATATAATTTTACCTTTCGCTTTTGGTTTCTCGCTTTTGGCTAAAAATTCATTTTGTGAATGTACTAAAGAAATCGAGATGAAGACGGAAATATCAATTTTGACACCCCATGAGACGATTAAGAACATTTCCAGACTGAAGTCTGTCTGCGAGTCTGTGTGTCTTCATGTGTGTGTGTGTGTGTGTGTTTGTGTGTATTCCTCCACGCCTAAAAGCTTCATTCGATTGAGCTGAAATTTGGCATGCAGGCATCATTCGGTCATTCGAGTCGAAAAGTAGTGAAATTGTATGAATTGTATGAAATTGTAGTTGTAATCGGTCCACCAGAGGGCACGCTAGTCATACTTCAACCTCGAAATTTTGCAGATAGATACTTAAAATTCGTCACACAGAGGCCGTGTTATACCGAAATGACGTCATGAAATTTTGGTTTTGCATATCTCGTATACAAGCGACGCATTTTTTTTACCGCCGTATTTAAGAAAATACTACACCATTTTTGGAAAAAAATATGCTATTTTAATACCACGGAAATATTACAAAATCAAGCACAAGCTTTGCTTAGTTGTCCGCCCAAGCACAAGCTTTGCTTAGTTGGGCGACATTGGACAAAGGGCATCATTTAATAATAAATTCCAATTTCTTGCTGTGTTTTAGTAATAGGATATTTTATTTGAGGCTTCTTAATTGTAACTTGTAATATTTTTGTGAATAGGCATTTGACACAATCATTATCGGGTGGAGGGGGAAGTTGGCAAGGTTAAGGGGGAAAAGGAGGGGGGGCAGTTGCAAAAGCGAGGAGGGGGGGTCTGCTTGCCGTGAAAATCTTTGAGATGACACAACCGATTCTTTTTGTATTTATGGACCATTATGCATTTTGGATGTCGAAACGATACGATAGCAAGTCGCGCAAATGGCACCAGACCGAGCGAACTGCGTAAAACCCTACGGATTGTACCGGAAGATCATATAATAATTACAGGTCTTGACATTTGTCTGATTTACTTGTATAGATCAAGCGATTGCGCATGCGCTTGACATTGTGATGGATCGCATTGCAACCCCGCGTAGACGCCTCCGGGCTTTGATTCGTTACCGCCGGTCGTATCGATCACGATCTATAAAATATGTTCAAGCAGTATAGAGATTTTTGAATTTCACTCACTATAGCTGGTCACACAGAAACATTCTTATAGTTTCTAACCGGCATTTTTTCCATTTTACTTTACCGGCCTACCAATTGACAAGGAGGTAAAGTATTGCCAACGCGCATTTTTGTTTCATGAAGACGGTTATATACATTTTGAACCCCCCCCCCCACCCTTCCCCCTCGAGACTATTTCCAGACTGTCCAAGTCTGTCTGTGTGTCAGTGTCCGACTGTCTGAGTGCGTGTTTTCCTCCACGATATCACCCAAATTCTTCATCCGATTGAACTGAAATTTGGCAGGTATCGTTTGGTCATGGCAAGAGTTGAACAGATTGTGGTTGAAATCCAGCCACCAAAAGGCGCGCGTCTGGCGGCGCTAGGCGTCGGCGACGTCGGCGACCGCCGACGGCCTCGCACCTGAGAGGGCCTCGCAAAAGTTTTACAAATTATTTAAAATTTATTTGTGGAGAAAAGTACTTTCGAAATTCAGTGTCAATTTAAAGAAAAAAGAACAGCCAGGAAAAAACGAATATTCGATTATGGACATATTGATTCAAATTTGAATTGAACCTATTCAATCTTTTGAAATACATAACAGAGTTAACTTTTTTACCACAATGATCGATGCTATTATAGTCGACACCGAATGTCGATTTAAAGCGCTCAATGAATATTTTGAACAATTTGGTTTTATTATATTGAACAATTTTGAACAATTTGGTATATTTATTCGATTTCAAATAACTGATATTATAAGATATCAGTTATTTGAAATCGATATCAAAGAGAACCTTCTCAAGCATTGTAATGATTTAGGTACAATACTGCGGGAAGGCGACGACGAAAACAGTGACATACAGCCTTTCGAGCTATATGAAGAGCTACAGCTTTTAAAGGCGAATTCACTTGACTCTGTCAACGACGCGAAACAACTCATTCAGTACATTTAAAAAAATAATTTGGAAGAAATATATCCAAATGTTTACATAGCAATTAGAATCATGCTCACAGTTCCCGTCAGTACAGCTTCCGCTGAGAGAAGCTTCTCAAAGTTAAAATTGGTTAAGACCTACTTGAGAAGCACGATGACCCAAGAGAGACTATCTGCTTTATCAATTCTATCAATTGAAGCTGAAATAACGGCTAGTATTAGCTATGACATAATACTAAAAAGGTCAGTGAGGCCAAAAGCCGAAAAGTTCGTCTATTTTATTTTCTATTTATGTAATTTTTAACATCATTTGATTAGCAATAAAACTCGTTTACGCATACATTAGTTTCACTATAATTCGGCTCATGTAATGTAACGTTTTCTTTTTGACTGGGAAATGAAAAAGGCCTCGCGAACCTGATTTCGCCGACGTCCAAGTGTGGTCTAGCGTCGCCACTGCCGGCGTCATACTTCAAATCTTGAAATATTGAACTTAGAGATGAATTTCGGTACACAGATGCCTCGTTGGGCTAATCCTCATTGTGAAATTTTGGTTAGAATACCTCACATACAAGCGACACAAAGACTATTTCGTGAAAATTCCACCATTCTGTGAAAATCATAATGTCCATAAGCTACTTAATCAGACCTTTTATTTATTAATAAACACGATGTATTTATTATAATTGATTGACATTTGGACATTTGGACAATTATTTATTTGACATTTGGTCAGTTTAGATACCCTATGACAACTAAAATGACATTGCATAACGATGCTAACGATATCGATTCAAGGATTCTAAATCGATTCAAGGATTTAGAAATTACAGTGGAATAAAAAAACGTAAAACATACAGAGTGCATCTAACACAGACTCAAAAGTCCTTCAATTACGTTAGTTTTAAGCTTTTTAACTGCCTCCCTCTCCAAACTAGACTTCTGGAGTTAAAATTATTCGAGAGTTTTATAAAAAGAAAATTGGCATCCACACATGCTTTCTACGTTGGACAAGTTCTACAGCTCTGCTGAATCGTTTGTAGTCTAAATAGTATTTGTATATTAGATTTAAAAAGTTTAGGGCATGTAATGCTGTTTTACAATATTGATAGATTTTTTTTAATATACGCTTCAGGTGTTTTAGTTGTTAAGTTGACTATTGAAACGGTATTGTTTTCAAATTATGTTGGAATTTAATTAGTGGATCATTTAAAATTTCTTTTTATATATTTTTTTTTGTTTTGTCGATTTTTTATTAATTTTTTAATGCGATTATTTTTATTTTATTTTGTTATGTCTTCTAATTTGACACTATTGCCCCTATTTATATATTTTCTACTATGGTTTTTCATTTCGAAATTTAACTAATATGTAATTTATCTAATATGTATTTTTTCTTGACGATTTCACCAGATTAGGAATCTACCTATGCTTGTTGTAGATATCTAGTCTTTTTTGAAAAATAAATTATGATTATGATACGTACATGAGCCCTGAACACATTACACTCCTTTTTTATTGGGCGGTCGTGTAGTAAATGAACTATTCTTTAAAAAACATAATGTGTTTTTCCGAGTAAAATTACTTAATTTTATAATTTTTCAAAATATCGGAATGGAATTAATTCGTAAGCACGAAATAGGGTAACCAATTAGTAATATTTTTTGGAGTGTAATAATAAAACATTTTGTGCATTTTTTTGCTAAATCATATTCAAAAACTTATGTTCCTTGCTGACCCTACAGTTTATTTCAGGTGGCCGCGAAGAAAAGAAACGAAAAAAAAATTAACTGTCAAATGACGACTGTCATAACACAACCAACACGTAACACGGTAATTTATATTGAAGCCACTGCTTTCTCTTTAAATGAGAGCAAGGGTCGTCGCACGTACTCCATGACACTTGGGATGACATAGGGATTTTAACAATACTGCACATGTCTAGATCGGTCCAAGCATTTAGAAGTAATGGTGGAATAAAGAAACGGAAAACATAGGTACATATATGAACCCTAAACATATTCCACTCCTTTTTTAGGCAGTCGTGTAAAAACGAATTGTATCACCATACGACAAAGTTCACGCGAAGTTATCAATGCTTAACCCTTCCGCTACCGCCTAACTATCCAGTGCCTCTACCAGAGGGACACATATATCCCAGGACCCTTATGCTCAATATCGAGTTTTATCACGGAGCGAGTTTTATTGATATCTCGATTTTATTGTTGATTTTTTTTTGTCAATAGATTCCCTGTATTTTTAGAAGTTTTTTAAGTCCAGTTATTCTATTCAGCGTTAGATACTATAGGAGTTGGAGGGGTGGGACATATGTATCCCACTGTTAGCGTACATAATACATTTTGTCCCACTAGTAGTTAAAAATACTAAATTAATTTCACAAAAAACCTCAAGCAAGTTTTACAAAATCGCTTTCATTGTCTTCCTCCGATTCAATCGCTGCAAGATAATCCTGTAGCATATGTACGGGTATTATTCGGCGTTTAATTTCACTTTCGCTCACCTAAAAATACAAATAACATTCGAATGAGGTACATAAAATTGGCGACCAGTGGGTCAAGTAACTTGTAGCTTCAATACCGGTGGGACGCATTCGTCCCACAAACAAAACAAAGGAAATTTCGGCTTTCAAAATCAGAATTACATGCAAAAAACAGTGGTATATTGTTCCTCGTATATACAACTACTATTATTCCTAAATTATAGCTCTATAACAGCGAGTTTTGCAATAAAATGCTTTGAAATTCATGTGAAATACACACCGGTGGCTTCTCTTTCGATTTGAAAACAAACAATATAGCGAACTGGTCAGTGCTGCCAACATGAAAATATTCAGAATGAGTCACAGTAACGGAAGGATATAAAAATATGCTGCTTTATAAAACACAAGGGAATTTCCCTCTAGCAGGGCTCTGTTGTAAGTGGGACGTTTGTGTCCCAGTGGTATTTGAACGACAAACCGTACTTGCCCAGAGCGCGCCTTTTTGCACTGGGACATATAGGACCCACAGTGGCAGTGAAAAACGAAAATAACATAGCACAGATCCAAATAAAAACATATTTATCTATACAGAAATATAACTCACGGATTCCTACGGAGATCGTACGTATTATAGTAGCTACTGCTGTAAGAGGTACATAAGAGTACCTACTACATACTGACTACTGACCAACAATATGCCACTGGCCGGCTCTCAGCATTGATACGAATAATATGGACTAATAATATCCGGAGGCTGTGATTCTTATTTGTAAACTCTTTCATGGACCGGCAATGATGGATCTGTTACCGCTCTGTGTTACACCGACCGCTTGTAGGCTGGGAAACATCGATAGTTTCAAATTATGTCGATAAACATATTCCGGAGCAATACACAGAAACACAAATACACAGAAACAAGTAAAGATATTAAAAATAATAAAAAACACGACTGCCGTTAGAGAAAGTGAACTATTGTATTTATAATTATTGTTATTACGATTTTTTAATGAAATATTTGTGGTTTATGTATTTATCCATATATGTAGAAATATATTTCCAGGATGTACTCAATCAGTCCTTTCATTTGAAACCAAGCACGATATATTTATGTTAATTTATTGATATTTGGACATTTAGACAAGTATGTTTTCACCTTTGGACAGTTTTTTTACATTTGGACATTTGGACAATATCACACACTTCTAAATCCGATCAAGCGTTTAGAAGTTATGGTGGAATAAAAAATCGGGGTTTCATAATGAATACATACCGGATTTTTTCCAAGTACCAATTGTTAGATTTTCCAAAATGTTAGATTTAAAGAAATTCAAAAACGGTTATTTAAAAACCAGGTAATCTTTTGTGAAGTGTAATAATTAAACACTTTGTATTGATTTATCGTGCTAAATTAATATTTTTAATATTTCTCTTCGTTACTTAGCCTACCGGATCTATTCCTGACGGTCCCGAAGAAGGAGAACAAATAAACTAAACTGTCATATGATGAATGTCAACACACACCGCGTAGCTCGGTGAGACGCCGCTTTCTCCTCATATAATAGCAAGAGGTCGCGGTACCATATGACAATCGAAATGACAAAACGATTTTAACAATATCACACACTTCTAAATCGGTACAAGCGTTTAGAAGTTGTGGTGGAATAAAGATACGGAAAACATACACAGATGATATAATTATTATAGAATTTGAAATAAAGTATAAAATTCTGTGTTATTTACTATTTGGAAATCAGCCATCGGCCCTAAAGTTTGTTAAATATAATTGGCTAAATCCATTACTTTGTAACGCCGTAGGATTATTGCATTAAATTAAATAAAAAAATAATACAACCAAATATTCAAATATTTTTTAATATCTGTTGAATATTATTGAATAGTCGTCCGGTCAACAAGAAACGTGAGTTTTGGAAGACCATCAAAAGGGGAAAGGTTGCATATCTGGGACATGTGTTTATACACGAGGGATACAACCTCCTGCAGCTCATAATGACGGGGAAAGTAGCTGGCAAAAAACGCGTAGGCGAAATAAAGAAGTCCTGGTTATGGAACCTACGGGAGTGGACTAGAGTCGCAAGTGCTGTAGAACTATTCCACTTTGCGTGGGATAGGGGAAAATATACGGAGCTGTCTGCCAACCTTCGCTAGTCAGAGAGGCACCAGAAGATGATGAAGAAGATTCGAGTATTATGTAGTTCAAGACCGCAACCAAACAATTTCTAAAAAAAGAAAGTTATGTTTTACCGGAAACATTTTCATTTTCATTTATCAAAAACAAAAAACTGCTAGATTCGATCATTTTAATGCTAAATATAATAGGAAATAGCCTCGGACACGAAATATTTCGAAATAAAATTTTCAAATGTAGGTACCTACATACCATGTCTGGATTGTTTACAAGCTTTTATTTATCTTACAATGTTTGATAGTTTGTTTAGTTCAAATCCTGTAAACTGAGTTAAAACCACTTCCTCTTATCCTATGAAGTTTTACATGTTGGTTCAGATTCAATGACAATGCATTTTTACGGTTAGCATGATCTGACTCTATATGCAGGATCTGCTCCCGACGAGGATACTCTTCCACGGTCAGCAGTACAGACACACAATTTTGTATACACATTCAATTATGATAGCCTAATCTAAATTTCACCAGGACATGGCTGCTGCACCCAGGGTTGGCTCCCGACTAGGGGAATCATAAACAGTCAACAGCAAAGAAACGAAATTTTGTATACGCATTCAACAATGACAACACGTTATTGAAACATGACAATTTTAATAAAAGCTTGTTTTTTTAAATGTATTTTTACTCTTAACTTATTACAAGCTTTTATTTAATAAATAATAATAATAATAATAAACTCTTTGTTTGCACTTCATTAGTATACAGAAAGGCGAACTTATTGCCACATGGCAAGGTCTTACAACTAACCTAAACACAGTGGTACATGCGCGCATTGTGAAAATAAAGATTATTACATAACATACAGACAAGTGGAAGAATTTAAAACTAATAATGCCCGAGGAGAGGAAATTGGGAGAGGAAGAGGAGAGAAAGGGAAGAACTGGTTACTTCTTAGTAATCCTTAAGGTGAGTATTAAACGATGGTAAAGAAGGCAAGTTTCGTATATTTGCTGGGAGATCGTTCCAGAGTCTTGCACCATGGACCCACAAAGAATAGGAATAGAAATCACTATTATGACTCGAAATTTTTAATAAACTGTCAGAGGCTGACCGAAGTACGAGACCGTGGGAACTTAGTGGTTCAAAACATCCCAGCTCGTGGAGATAGGATAGCGTTAATTGGAAGAGTACACGATATAGGAGAGCAAGTATATGAACAATTCTTCTTTGGCGTACTGGCAACCACTTTAACTGTGCCCTATAGTAGGACACGTGATCATACTTACGTAGACCGAAGATGAATCGTATTATTTACCTTGCGATGTTTGTTAGTTGGTTTAGGCCACATCTTGCAAGCTGTATTAAAACCGCTTTTATTATCCTATGAAGTTGACATTTTATGTACATGTTGGTTCAGTTTCAATGACAATGAATATTTATCATAAGTACGACCTGATTCTACACTCAGAATCGGCTCCCGACGACGATACTCTTCAGCAGCACAGACATTTTTTTATACGCATTCAATTATGATACGCCAGTTATAAATTTCATCATGACATGGCTGCTTCATGCAGGGTTGGCTCCCTACTAGAGGACTCCTCAACGGCCAACAGCAAAGAAACGAATTTTGTATACTCATTCAATTATGATACCCCGTCCTAAGTTTCACAGCGATAGCATTCAATTATTACAGCCCGTTGTAAGTTCCACTATGACATGGCTGCTGCACCCAGGGTTGGCTCGAAACAGAACATTTTAATAAAAGCTTGTATTTAAAAATGTGATTTTACTAATAATTTATTTTGAGTAGTTTTTAATATACCTTTAAAACTAACGTTACCTACCGCCATATAGGTGCTTATGAATGGTCCTAAAAAAATAAATTATCTTCCTAAAATTTTCAAATTTCAAATTATTTATTGAGTTCAAATTATGAGTACATTCAATAAACAAAAGTCTTAACCTAACTAGGCTGCCGCCTGTTCCAAGGTAGACAATTTATTTAGTTATCCTAAGAAATCTATAATATTATATTTATATAAATAAACAAAATCATACTTAATGTAACAGAAATATCTTAATTACCTAATAAAAATTCATAAGAAAATGTCATGAAAATTGTCAATATTATTTTATTTTAAAAAATGATAAAAATTAATATATATTTATATATTATGTATTAAATAATATGTATTAATAATATTCAAAATAAATTCACAAAAATTAAAATAAAATTACATTTAGAAATCATCAATTTATATTACTACATATACTATTATGTTTTTATTATAAAGATTATAGAGATTCAATTATTTAATAATGTTTTCAATATCTGCATATGTACAATTTAAGAGGTAGGCACTCAAACTATTTTTAAATTTGTATGATATTTTAATGTCTTTAATGTTAGGTGGTAGGCAATTATAAAATTTGGGGGCAAGATAAGAGAAACTGGATTGGCCAAAAGCGGATCTCCTGAGTGGTATTGCAAAATTTGTTTGTGTCGATCTTCTTGTTACACGAGATTGCTGGCTTTTTTCTGTTCTCCTGACTCACTCTGGAATTTAGTGAGAGTTGTAGGTGTTTGCGCTTTTTTAAATGCCTATTTCCCTATTATTTATTGAGGCCGAATTGCGAGCGTTGTTTCAGGAACCCGTGTTGCTGTTTATGTAGGTATACATGGCACTATATAAGAGTACAGTTATGAATAGATGACATTTTCAAACAGCTTTTTCGGAATTGAAAGGATAGACTGGACGATATTGCCACAATATTGCCACGACGGACGATATTGCCACGACTGTCGACGATATTGCCACAATAATTGCTTCCTTCCATTTCACTGGGAAGACACATTGAGAGAGAAAATCATAAAATCAGGAAGAGGGCGCGTAAGCTGGGCAGCACAGTTTCTTACGAATATTGGCGGAATGAGATCAGACCCGGCTCTCTTGCGCAGGTCTAAATCACGTATGCATTTGAGGACTGATTCTTCAGTGAGATCGATGGAGCCTATAAATCCAGGGCTAACATCAGGCTGACTTCACGTCGTATTGTCTGTAGGTTGGTCATGGACCATTGTGACGAATTGTCTACTACATAAGCAGACAGAAAGAAGCTACTAAAATCCCGCATAAATGAGGAATATCACACTGAGAAAAATATTATATTTATTCTTACATTACCATTTTGTTATTACGTTGTATACATAATAACATTGTTTCAATCGTATTTTTGTTGAATTACAAGTAATTTTGTTGAAACTCCATTTCTCGATTATATGTATGAAAATTTTCCTTAAGGTTAATATGGAAATAACAGTATACTGTAGTTTCAATATGATTCATGTGACCTACTATAACCGTACGTATACTACTACATGCTGTCATGTTAGAAGCGAGATTCCAAGGTCGCGACGTAATGAAACAACATTATGTTTTATTTTAACACTAGCTGACCCGTGCCCATTTCGTTGGGCGGTAAAACTTTTTACTTGTGATGAAATTATGAGTGTGGTTCGGTTAGTACTGAGTGCTATGATATATTTCCTGACTGCCAAAAGAAGGGTTATATTTTTACTGCACATGTAGGTATGTATGTATTTGCATGCCAATTAGACTATATTACCGTTATTTGTGAGTGTCTTCATGCGAGTGTCTTATTTACGGAGTGTCTTATCTGTTTAACCATTTATGCAGTAAAAGGGAAATTGTATGCATTAGAAAGGAAAAGTCTTTTGTTTTAAACACTTGAGACGATAAATTTAATTATTTTGATATGAATTCATAATTGTTGATAATATGACCAATAAACATGACCTAACAATATAAATTATTTTTTAATAAAAAAAACTACTTTTTGTGACTCAAACATAAAATTGCTGTCGCTGACTTTTTTGGAGGCATTATCAAGCTAAGGCTTCTCATCGTTAAGGTAGCGTTAGTTAGAAACTTTTTCGTTCGACCGTTTTTTCTCCGACTTACTTTGCAAATCCGACTTACACGAAAAGGTCTTTTCATTTTTCGGATTAATACATAGCCTATGACACTCACAAATAACGTGGCTTTCTATTGGTAAAAGAATTGTCAAAATCGGTTCAGTAGATTCAGAGATTACTTCCTACAACCTCACAAACTTTACTCTCTTATAATATTAGTATATCTCGTAATCTAGGATTACGACACAGTAACTACTGTCACGCCAACGCCGTTACGCTTCATGTTAATTCATACCTCAGTCCTAGTTATCTTAATCCTTGTTGAAACCTGCATATTTCCTTGTATTACATTGTTATATTTTTCTCATTGTGTAGGTTAGTCAATGGACCCTTGTGACGGGTTATCTTCTATATAAACAGACTGATGAACCTACTAAAATTCTGGCATATTTAAAGTCTGTCAGTTGCGACCAGATCTATATAATTCATATATTCAGGAAGGATGCCGCCTTTACAAATACGTTTGATAAATTACTAAATGAAACTATAATGCTGATTAATTAATGGTATATTTCGAATGTACAGCTTCAGAATTTCAATTTTCAATATTAACGCCGGCGATTTTTGGGCTTTCTGGTGGTAGAATTAATTCTCACTGTCGGTAAATGTACGATTTGTAGGCGGCTTCGGCTTTGTCTGTTCCCAGTAGGTTGCAGCGTTTTCGGTGGCGGGATACCACCTTCAGGATTCTTCGGTAAATGATATAGAATCAAGTAAGCCAATGTTATTATTAAAGCGGCCATTAGAGCGAGTGCTCGTAGCCACGCCCCCCCGATCCATGATCCAGAATTCGATTCTATAACATCTTTAGTACAAACTGTACATGGCTCACACGATAAAAGCCAAGAAAATAACATTTTCAACGAAAACTTTCAACGAAACAAATTTAGCCACCTATATGACAGTCGAAACCAGAAATAATTTCGTTTTTTGATTTAACGATATTTTGAAATTCGATTTAAAGCGCGATATTGTACTCAAAGGGAGTGCGTTTTTCGAAACAACAAAAAAAAAAGAAAGTAACGACACTAACGCAGTACGTTGTCTCTTTCTAATTACAATAATGAGAATAATTTATTTTATTTAACATAGTTATTAGAATATAATAAATTCAAAAGTTTCCTACATTAGCCGAAACCCAAACCAAGGCAGACTAAACGAGTAATTATATTAAACAGAATAAAAAACACCACGAAAGTGAACTATTGTATTTAAAATTATTTTTATACGGTTTTTAGATTAAACATTAGTAGTTTATATATTTACCCATAAAAAAATGTATATTTCGGGGATGTACTCAATCAGACCTTTTATTTGACACTAAACACGACATATTGAGTAAGGTCGGCAAATATGGACCACCATAAAGACTTTTTGAATTAAAACTCAAGGTTATTACACAATATCAGAATCATAAACTTTAATCTGTAGAGTACTTATCTGGTTAACATAATTCAGTCATTTACTCATCCTCATTATAATTTACTTAGCTTAAATTTGTCAAATACCAATACAGTCGAAAAAAAGAAGTTTGTGACATGGTTGGTAAATATGGACCACCTGGTCCATATTTGCATTAGATTCCGTAGATTAGTTTTTTTAATTTTTTTCTTCTTAATCGAGTCTTCCAAATCTTTTTTGTATGGTGAAGAAGTGATAATTTGTGCTTTCCAAGCTTTCCTGCCTCGTTAGATTTGTTTAAGGAAGATTTAAGGAAGCCCATCTTTTTGTCGCTTATCGCAGAAATTGCTGCCTGCATATCCGCCCATCCCATCTTTTTCTCGTCCCTGCTTTTGAAGAACGACGTGGAGACATCTTCTGTAATAAAAAAAATAGGGTTTAATACAGACCACTGGGCCATATTTACCTACGCTATGGTGGTCCATATTAGCCTCACTCAGTACTTTATCATAATAATATTTTTGATAAATACTTCTGACTTTGTCTTACTTCTATAAACTACAGTATTGAATAGGCAGGGAAATATACCAACGCAAGCATGTTGGCCACAAACAATTTAAGCAACAAGTTGATGTATAAAAAAATTACAAACTTACCAGAAAATAACATCGCTTTGTCACAAAATACAAAAATCGCAACAGGTGACGCGAACACGGTCCGAGAGTGACAGCGGACAACTGGCGGCGTCGCGATGCAACATCATTCGACTCGCGACTAACTTTAGGCGTGTTCGGTCGCTAGGATCGTGGAGAAGCGGGTGGTCCTTTTTAGCCGACTGGGCCATATTTGCCGACCTTACTCTTTATGTTAATTTATTGACATTTGGACGTTTGAACATTTAGACAACTATTTAATTGATATTTGGACATTTAATGTACCCTATTACCCAAGGCCGTGCCCAGAATTTTTTTTCGGGGGGGGGGGGTCCAAAAAAAAAAAGTTTAGCGGAATACTCCTAATGTATTTTTTGCACCTAAAAGTCGATTTTATCTAGTGTAGATCTATTTCATTTTGGAAAGTCGATTCTATCTAGTGTAAATCCATTTCATTTCGGGGGGGGGGGGGGGGTCCGGACCCCTCGGACCCCCCCCCCCCTGGGCACGGCCTTGCTATTACCTATGACACTCGAGATGACATTCTTAATCGGTTCAAACGTTTAGAAGTTGAGGTGGAATAAAGAAACGGAAAACATACACAGATGCACCTTAACCACATTAAAGTCCTTTTTTTGTTGGTCAGTCGTGTAAAAAATGCAATGCTTATATTAATTTTCCGGTATTGTGAACTCGCAAATTTGTTTAATTGAGTTGAAGGCGGAAATATTCATTTTGAGCCCCCTTTAGGTGATTGAGACCATTTCCAGATGGAAGTCTCTCTGTCTGTGTGTGTCTATGTGTATTACTCCACGATAGCACCCAAAACGCCCAATCCGACAAACATAGCCGAAATATAGCATGCAGGCATCATTTGGTGCTGCAAATGTTGGAAAAGTTGTAGTTGAAATCGTTCTACCAGAATGGGGGACGCACTAGTCGCATTTTAATCTCGAAATATTTGGCCTTTTAGGCTTGAAATTTAGTACACAGATGCCTTGCTGGGAAGAAATCACGTGAATTCTCACCGGTCTCTATATTAGCGTAAACGATTGAATCTAACGTCTTTAATGTAATAATCTGGTGCATTCTCACTATCCGCGCTCGTCGCCAATTATCAACTTCAATTAGGTCAACCTCCTTTCCGAAGGGATGTCACATTCAAAATCCTTCCACAAGTCCTATGCCACTTGCCGGGAAATCATCGGGGTGACACAAACATTTATTTTTTATTTTTGATGCGCACCGTTTACTCACCGAGATAAAATCAAGAGAAATTGTCAGTTTATAGTATATTTTATAAATACACAATACCTACTATGGGATAAAGATACATTATTATAAAATTTTATGTAAGAAAAAAATATCTGCTCGAATGTTGTATTGGTTTCTATTGTAATTTGTTTATTTTTGTTAGTATTGTATGATTGCAATATTATGTTGAGTAATTTTATGCTTTTGATGAATTTGCATATATTGAATAAGAACTAGTTTAGCGTATATTTCAACTAACCAAACGGGTTGTTTAAAGGGAACCTACGGGGGTTTTTAGCAATGAATTTTAAGATTGCTTCCTGAACTCTGAAAAGTGGAGTTAAAGCGGTAACAGCAGCTCCTTCCCACCCTAGAACGCCGTATGCAATAATGCTGTGTGCTAAAGCGTAATAAATAATTTGGAGCGACCGCCTGCGAGATTAAAGCTTACTTAGGCCCTGGTATTATAATACGAGCGCCTGATTTCAGAATCAAATTAAGAAGAACTTCATCGCTATTAAATAACAAAAATCCATCATAAAAATTAATATGTGAGATCAAAGTCGATATCGACACTAATTATGCATCATGTCACGTCCTTAGGGCCAATCGTACAATTGGCTTCGTTTGTGTTGTATGTTGTGCGGACAACACCTCCTCCGCAGTTCGCCGTTCATCCATGTTATTCACAGCCTCCCCATACAACACAACACGCGCCGCATTCAATCCAATCCTTAATTTCATAATGAACCTTAATGAACATTAAATATTACGCTTGTTGACTCGACAAATGCCGACCATGCATTTGATTCATACGTATAAGGTAGGCAGCATGTTGATGTATACGGATAAGCAATTCTTTAATAAAATTGAGGAGTCACTATTAAATAGCTCATAGTGTGACTTTTTGCTTATACATGTCGTCTATTAAACCTTTGTAGACCTTGCATCTGCTGATAGTACTGATAGTACTATATAATATCAAAATATTACCTGAATCAACGACTATCGCGTTTGTTTGTCATTATAAATAGGTTTAAAAACGAATTTACAGCGTGAATCTTGTAGCACGGGGCGTTTCGGCGATGTTGCAATCGCCGTTGTTTAATATATACTGGTCTACCCGGTCTAGACAGTCTACCCTGGACAACGGCGAATGCAACATCGTCGAAAGGTGTGGTGCTACAAACTTCATGCGGTAAATTCGTTTTAAAACCTATTTATAAAATATCACCTCTATAAAAACCTTTATAGAGGTTGGTTGGTTGAGGTTGAAAATGTCGATGGTGGAGAAACGAGAGTCGTACGTGCAAATCAGCCTATTAGCGATGTAATTTTTCCCGTAGTTGGTACTGGCACGAGAGACCTCAAAAGTGCGTGAATTGCGAATTAATCGTGGAAGCAAAAACGTGTTTTTTATAAGCAAAAACAATGTTATATAGTAATTAATTCTTAAGTAAATAAATAAATAAATAATTATATATTTTGAGATTGAATTATGGCAAGCGGCGCCCCCTGGTGGACCGATTTCAACCACTTTTCAACTCTTGCATGATCAAATGATGCCTGCATGATAAAAAGTGTGTTCATTTTTAATGCAAAAGAACGTAAATAGCGAGAATAACTAAAAAAATAAATGCAATTTCATTAGTATAACCAATAGCATACATCTCATCTGACATTGGGTTAGTGCTACCACGTCAAATTGATTTTCCCTCACTTCGAACTATTGTCTACTATTTTTTGCTAGACTATTTAATGTTATTTATAGTGTTATTTAGGAAATTACAGCGCCGTACCTATCCCAAACAATAATAAAATACATGTCTCTTAAAACCACAACAAAATCAACGTTTAATTCTTGGCGCCTCGCTCAGTTAACCCTTATCTCGATGTTTATTTTTCTTTTTCCGTCGTATCATATTCCACATACAAACTCCTCCAAAGAGTCGACAACGCCGCACTGTTCCTTTTTAATCTCTTGAGCGAATGTAAAAAGAAAAGAGGAAGGTTTTGCCACGCAATCCGAAACTGACAGGCAACTTTTAAGAGATTTCAGTGTAGTGGGATGTCAGAAAAGGTTTTTGGAACAATGTAGAACCATCCAAATAATTTCATCACCATATTATTTCATCAGATATTTTCATGAGATAATTTCATCAGATCTTTTAATTAAGTTTAATCATTTAATTATAATTGCATCAGATCATTTCATTTAATCATTTAATTTATATAACAAATAATTTTAATGCAATAGTTTAATCAGATCATTTAATGTAATCATCAGATAATGTCATCGGATAATTTTATCACATAGTTTCATCGGATAATTTTATGAGATCATTTAATTTAATTTACTCATTTAACCATAATGTCAACAGATCATTTAATTTAATCATTAAATTTAATTTAATTTTTCAAATCAATAAATTTAATATTTTCACCAGGTCATTTAATTTAATCATTATATAATTTCATCATCAGATAATTCATCAGATAATTCCATTCCATAATTTTAGATCTAATGATGATCAGATAATTTTGGAATAAATTATCTGAATAGTTCCATATTGCCTAATAAAACCTTTTATAAAAAAAAATTCTATGTAAAAAATAATAATTAGGTAATGTTTTATAAATAATGTCAAACTCAAAAAAAGGAACTTCCCCTTTTTAGGGAATGTAGTACTCAATGGTGTTGATCAAAGGTAAAAAATGAAAATGTTTAAAACTATGAAAGAAAATATTTTTTTTTGAAATTTGCGGCAAGAAATGTAGCTCACATATTTTAAAATAGAGTTAATTATTTAAAAAAACAAGTATATTAGTACAAAGTAGTATATTTCAATAGAGAAAAAATCAAGTTTAAAAAATATATATTTTTAATAAAAACATTTTTTTAAAAAAAATGCTGCAGCAACAAAATATAGGCACATATTTCAAATTCGAATACATTATTCTAAACACAAACATATCGGCAATAAAATAAAAGAAACCGCAAAGAAGTATCTTACCCCCAAGAAGTATCTTCCATAGATACAGCATTTTATTTTTTTGTCGAAATTCACAAGTGAGAAAATTGTCGCGGAATGCTATTGTTGGCGACCTGTATCTCAGGCCAGGCTTTTTTTTAGGCAAAACAAAAAATACGTGTTACGTACTTTTTTAAATATTTAAACATATGTTTAATTGAAAAACTTCTGAGACTATGATGGAATACATCAAGTGTTTTTTATTAATTGTAAAAATTAAGTTAGTGTATTTGTTTAGGTCATTGTAGCTAAACCATGCTAAGTCTTGGCAGAAAAGTCCTGGTGTGACAAAACTGATTTTTAAAATTATTAGGTAGTATTTTATTATTATTAGGTTAAGGGTTGATAGGTCACTTAAAGGGTTGAAAGATATCAAGTTTGGAGAAGATATCAGTCGATGATGACCTTTTGTCTCAATATCCCGACTTCCATCAAACGCACGGTGAGAAAGAGCTTTTGATTTGAGTGTCGGGCGATGGCAGAACATCATTAATTATAATCACGGTAGCTCACTGGAGAAATTTAACCTGCAGCACGGTGGCAATGCCCAACACTACCAAACGCCTATTTCAATATGTTATGACAGGTAATATTTTCTGAGAATTTTTTGTTCATTTGTTTAATAAAAAGATAAATCAACAAAGATTGATCCAAATGCTTATTTGAGTTTATATGTTCACGTTTATACATTCACGTTTTTCATGTTCCACGAATCCAAAAGAGTAAAAATGTGTATTTGTCAACCTATTACGTCTAGAACCTAAAACATTGCTGAAACCATTTTTTATATAGCGTGTTTTTTATTTTTTAGATTGCTCAACGTCGTACTGCGATTTGGCAACTAGGATTTTACTACGAATCGCAAAGTGTAGATGGGAATCATAGTTCATAAAATCGTTTAATCTTCACTTATTGTGTTCAATATTATGTATTTCGTGGTATAGCCGTATAATCTATACTAATATTATAAAGAGGTAAAGTTTGTGAGGTTGTAGGAAGTAATCTCTGGATCTACTGAACCGATTTTGAAAATTCTTTTACCAATAGAAAGCCACGATATTTGTGAATGTCATAGGTTATATATTATTCCGAAAAATGAAAAGACTTTTTCGTGGTAGTCGGATTTGCAAAGTAAGTCGGAGAAAAAACGGTCGAACGAAAAGGTTTCTAACTAACGCTGCCTTAACGATGCGAGATATATGATTAAGTTCTAGAGAAAAGTTGTAGAGCTTGATAATGCCTACGAGCTTTTATATTTAAGTCACAAAAAGTAGTTTTTCATGTTAAAAAAATTATTTAAATCGTTAGGTCATGTTTATTGGTCATATTATCAACAATTATGACTTCTTATCAAAATAAATAAATTTATCGTCTCAAGTGTTTAAAACAAAAGACTTCTTCTCCCTTTTACTGCATATAATTTTCCTTTTACTGCATAAATGGTTAAAGAGATAATACGACATAGGTATGGAACCGCGACCGTATCTCGGGTTGGAACTCCTGAAAGAATGATACCAAATAATAACATTACATCTAATATAGTATACAGAGAAGTTTTAAACAATTAAAATAAACATAATTTATTTCAGCATAATCATTTCATTAGAAACCCGGTAATATAGAAACCCAAATCGGCATGGAAATACATACATATATATGCAGTAAAAATATAACCCTCCTTTTGGCAGTCAGGAAATAAATCATAGCATACAGTACTAACCAAACCACACTCATAATTTCATCACAAGTAAAAATGTTTACCGCCCAACGAAGTGGGCACGGGTCAGCTAGTACGATATCAAAATCCGCCTATATGGTATAAAAAAATATATAACAAGACATGGATTTTTATTTTAAAACACTGCGTACATTATTTAATACATATTTACATATAAATCAATTTTTAATTTGGTATAAATATTTCAATAGGAAATAATTATATACTTTAATTCTCGGATAGACAAATGATGTTATCAGCCTATATAAAAAATGTGACCGATGGCAGTTAGTGCCATCTATCGTATTTCTATTAAATTGAATGTTATTATTGTTATCATTGTTATCATTAAATGTTATTATTGTTATCATTAAATTATTCGGTTTTTATAATCAATCTGTCCCTTACAAAAAAAATTATTCCTATCAAAGTTTATATAGAAGGGCAAATAAAAAGCTATTATTTCGCCGTTATTGCTAGGAGCACTACTTGCATTTCGCTGGCGGCTGGTTGCCAAATCGTACTATGAATATGAGCTTTCTAATACTATATTTAATCAATGCTGAAACTTAACATATACTCATGACCTTGGGAATACTCCTTCTGGTGAAGGGGATGGCTGTATGCAGTATACGGGACAAGAAAATTGTAAAACAAATTGAACAATAAAATAAATAATTCTAATGATATTTGTTTTAAATAGAAAAAACGTTAAATTACGAAAATAGGTATATGAAACCGATTAAAAATATATATGTAAGTATATAGAATAGCGAATCTAACGTTTAAAAGTTGAATTAATATAAATTCTCCACAGTCGTTTTTACTTTCCTGGCAGAGGGAAAGTATCGTGAATTCACTTCTGTGTGTCAGGTGTGTGTGTGTGTGTGTGTGTGTGTGTGTGTGTGTGTGTGTGTGTGTGTGTGTGTGTGTGTGTGTGTGTGTGTGTGTGCGTGTGTGTATTCCTCCATGATAGCGCTCAAACGCTTCACCCGATTGAGCTGTTATTTCTGCATGCATGCATTATGTGATCATGGCAAGATTTGAAAAAATGTGGTTGAAATCGTTCCACAAGGGGGCGCTCTAGTCATACTACAATCTCGAATTATTAGATTTGGAGTCTTTAAATTCGCTACACAGATGCGTCGTTTGGCCAGAACCAGATTTTGAAATTTTGATTGAATATCTGATACAAGCGACACAAATAATTTAAAAATTCCGCCCTATTTAGGAAAATACTAAGTACATCATATTGGTAAATACCTATTTTAATACCACGGAAAGACTAGGTACACACATACTAGAAATATACTACATATCATAATCACGATCATAATCACAACAAAATCACTATTGGGGGGTGAGGGGGTTGGGGGTTTGGCGCGCAGGGGAGGAGGGATGTCTGCTTGCCGTTAAAGTCTTTATTTATTACAGAGTAGACAAGTATTTTACCACAGAGTAGACAACTACCAGTGTCCTAACAAACGTCATCACTTAGGTCTTTGAACGATTTTATCTGCATTTTGTTCGGCGAATGCGTGAACGCATTCGAGAACAAACCGAATGTTTTTCAGTTTTATCAATTTTTATTCAGTTTTCATTATTTATGATAATTACATTCAGTATATACATTACGTATACATACTGAACCATGGGCGCCGCCAGGATTACTTTCAGGGAAGTGCATCTGCATTTTCACACTATACTTAATTATTGCCTGGATACGTAATTATTTACCTACCTTCATTATGCTGGGCAATATTACAATAATAAAAACGAAGTTCGTAGGAATGCGCACGGCAGCCGTCGGAACGGCAAAATATCGCATTATGTTTGATATGATCTGCGGTTAAAATTATTAGGTAATATAATATATAAATATAATTTGTTATTTTTACTGACACAACCGTGGCACTCCAATAAGACTCAGAAAGTGAGCTCGCCTTATCACAGGAGTGCCTAGCTAGGGGGGCTCGGTTTCACTTTACTTGGCACATTAGGAATAATTTTATGCACTCATATAATGTATGCACAATTTGGCCTGGGCACAGACAGATGTATGCCTAAATTTAGAAGCATATAGCGGTATTTTCTGGATTGTACATTATATTTCTTTTGTGCTATTGCGTTTGAATGTTTATGCAACGAATAAGTAAATAAATAAAATGAAATAAATAAATAAATACTACTAACTAATAAAATAGCAAAGAGTAGAGGAGGACACTAAATTGAATGACAAGGTGATGAACAAGTTTGGACAGCAACTTAGACGCTTAAGTTTTTATCCAAACAGTAAGTTAATAAAAAAAATCATTATGTTTTACTTTTATATAAAGATTACTTATATATGTACTTTTCCCGACAAGTGCATCCCCTTGTGACAAGAGTCAAGTGCATCCCCCAAGTGACAAGTGCATCCCCTTGCACCCTGTGCCGGCGCCCATGTACTGAAAGTCAAATACAACAATAGTACATTCTATTGTATATTTATTTTGTACAAGTAACATTCCACTGGAATGCGTTCACGCATTCACCGAACAAAACGAATGGTTTTCAGTTTTTTATTCAGTTTTAATTAAGTATGTTCAATACATTCAGTATGTACATTAAATATACAAACTGAACTTCTAAGACAATAATAACATACTCTATTATATATTCATTATCATACAAGTAACATTCCACTGGGAAAAACCACGAAATAAAACCATTCTTATACTTTACTTGGCATATTCTTGGTACCTACTATTTTTGTCAAATACAATATTAATCTCATATACTTCAAAAATATTTCATATCTTCGGTTCTTGTCGTTTACGTCCCCGGCGTTCCTTGCTTGTTCTCCAAAAAAGTCTATCAAAACATCATGAACTGAGTTTCCCTTAGTTTCGAGACCATAAAGTCGATACTGATGTATAATGGGGGCTATTCCCGTTGTAAAACATGGTAAAAGCAAGCAGTTTGTGATATTCTCAGTTTGCTATTAGGCGTAAACGAGTCCAAAATCAAGCACATATACGATAGATAAAAACAGTTAGGTTATAAAGTTGAGACAGGCACAACATTCTCAGGATCCACCTACGATTTAATTTCAAAATAATGAAATGTGTTATTGTATATGGGATAATCCGCGTCGGCTACCGGAATATGGTAAAAGGATTTTTTAGCTGGGATTGGGAATGAAATAATTTAAAGATAGAGATCTCGGTGGTTGGTGCATTGATCTGCGCCTGCGCCGAGCGAAGGGATAGGAGGGCTCGGCCACGTCAGACCGACACATATAGGTACTTTGTGATGCCGAACGCCGACAAAACCGTACGCCACCGCCGCTGCTGCGGCCGCCAGTTGCCGCCCGCCGCAAACCGCGTACGGTGCCTTTAGACTTAGCTGATGCATCGCAAGCAGGATCATCATACCTACTGCGGGCGAACCCGCCACTCCACGGAATAAAACCGACATTATGCCATTTTTTACTCCGTGGCGTGAACGCGGAGACTTAGTGACTAGCACAGTCCAACAGCGCTGTTCCTAATGGCTCCGTGCGGCTTGGGTGGGTAGTGGTGTTGGTCAAAAATCAATGTCATCTGTCCTGCACAACTCACGGTCCAACCACAGTATACCAGATAGTAGATTCTCTTAGAACAAAATTGAAATCGAAATGTATACGTCACGAGTCTTAAGGGCTCGTATATGGCCCCCAGATGTCCCGCTACTCGACCCACGCAGATACCCAAACGTTCGAAAACGTCGCTAGCCAAGTGCGTCGCTAGCCAACCTGCGCGTAATGCTAACCAAGTGCGTTCATCGGGACGTACCCCTTTGCCCATATTCCTCGCGCCCTCTTCCCCAATGCCCTGTAGCTAGAGAGTAAAGCTACTGGTTGGTATACTGTGGATTTTTGTCGAAAGGATTTTGTCGATATGAGTGTATAATACAAGCGGAAGCCAGTTTTCACCTTGAAATTTATTTAAAGTCATTCATATGTTTAGTTAAAAATGTAAATGATAACTTTCATAACCACTTATTATTTTGTAAAGCAGCCAGAGGACTATTTCTTCCGTTAAAAAAATTTAGATTATGACTTGAAGCTCTAGAAATCGCGTTAGAACTCTTTCGTAGCTAAACCAGTATACAATATAATATGGTAAATCATAAGCCATGCAGTATAATATGGTCATTTTCTCCAAGCTTTTCAATAAACTCGCGGAATTGACGATGATCGAGCGCATGTTATCTGATATAACTAACCCTTTGAGGACCGTAAGCTTTGCGGTAGAGTATGGACATTTTTGATACATAAAGTAAAACTTATAAAGGGCGATGTAAGTAATATGTCAAGTTTTGTGAAAATTGCTTCAATACATTTAGCATAAATTGATGGGACATAAGTGTCCTTGTGGTCCATAAGGAGGCAAGTTAATTTTCTTTCCAAAATGTGATTTTATTATTATTTAACTCAGAAATCACGAGTCCTAAAAACGTACTAAATTAAGAAAAAAAAATAAATTAAAAAAGTTGCAAAAAAAAATTTATTTGTTTATTTAAAATCAACAGAGTTCGCTGGTCATTTGCAATACAGTACGATTTTAAACATTGAATATTTTTTTGCTACTACATATTATGATTTTGGTGTCTCTATAACATGAAAATATATAATGTATAAATTATATGTATTCGATAATGTATAAAATTATTTTTGAAGTTATGGGACACAAAAGTCCCATGGTCCTTATAGGATTAACAGCTGACATGATTGGATTTAACACATCTGACATATTCAATCATTTTCCACATAAAGACTGTTGATAAGTATTGCAATATACGATTAGACGTTAGAACTACATTCATGTTCTACGATCTTTGTACGAGAACAACGACACCTTTAATCACAATTGATTTAGTCACGATTGATTTAGTCGCGACTGACGTTAATCACGATTGAAGTAATCGCGACTAAATAAATTAGTCGTTAATCCTCAATCGTCAATCGCGACTAACTTGATTTTTAGATACCACCCGGCGTTCGCGGTCGCGTTCGCGTTTGCTGTCGCGTTGTTTGCGGTCGAGAATATCAATCGCAAACGTTTAATCGCCAATCGTGCCTAACGATTCAACTAATCGATCGTTAGTCGCCGATTGACGATTAAATGAATCAATCTTTAGTCGTCAATCGCGATTAACGTATTCAATCATCAATCGTCAATCGTTACTCGACTAAATTTTGCCAAAGGCTGGTTACACACACATGTTTTTGCCACCATCAGTATTAAATACTTCCAGTTTTTTCATTGAAGATAGTTATTCTAAACAGAATTTTCATCTTCTTTAAACATATCTCCTCCAGAGGCCGTACCATGAATGCTATAATAGTAAAGACGTTGTTCATACAATTCATATTTTTTATCTATCCCTAGTACACCTGAGCAGTATCTGTAAAGCGAATGCAAGCCTATGTCACAGTAAATATAGCTCATATATTTACTGAGCCTATGTCGACCTCATGGTAAACCATTCGAATCATACTGTAGCCGAACGAAAGGCCGGTAGTTAAAATGCGATTTCACGCTTATATGATTTCTCGAATGTGCCGCTTTTACTGAGCGTCTCCAAGCGGCCTCAACATTGAGCGGAGAAACCGCGCCTACCTCGATTATCATCTACGTAGCGTAGACCTCCACTCTTTACCCTGCTCCACATTTACTAACTGCATACCTTCGTGGGCTCAGACCTATCAGACAGCAACTAGACAGACAACGCACTGTCAACGACCGGAAATGATGGACTAATGCAATAGTTATGAGGATGATCTATCGTGGATTTAATGAACTAAGTAAATTCAAATTTGTTATTTTACAAAAATCATAATAACAGTTACAGATAAATTAAACCTAACCTAACTGGATCGCACGAGACGTCCGCACTAAGATAAACTCAGATTCGTATAATTAAGTACTGCCAAATAAAAAAATACATTGAAGAATGCCGTGAAAAATAAAATCAAGTAAACTAAAATTTTAGTAAAAAATTAAATTTCAAATAATCTTATAAGGTATGTGATAATAATAATATAGAGAACAAAAAGCATGCCAATCGTAAATATAATAATATGGTAGGTGAATAATAATGATAATAATAGTTACTGTGTTAGGAATGGTAAGTTAGCTAGGAATAAAACATATTAGTTTTTCAGTTTCTTTCCTTCCCTGGGTGATCAACCAGTGGGTTAGTCTTTTTTTATATCTATACCTTGTGTATTAATGCCGGGTATATCCTTAGTTTTATTGAACAACGACGGTGCCAAGTATAGCAAATGTCTCTGTGCATGGGTACTATTCAGTTTGGGAACTTTGTGGTTACTATTAGTTATCGCTCGTGTTATAATTTTATGGGTTGTTTGCTGGTGCAATTCTTTATGTTTGTAATAATAGAGTATTATCGTTTATCTAAATAAAATCAAAATATAATGTATAAATGTAAGGATAATTCAGTGAGAGAATCTTTTATCATGTCAGTTTAACATTTCTGACATTACAAAAAAAATCGGAGAGAAGTGATATTAAAACATAATAAACAACAGCAGGGAAGTAAATGTAGAATTGTTAAATAATATACATTATACCTCAAAACAGCCGTATCTAGTGATAAATTAGTGTACGTATTATGTCAGTTTGAGTGCTGTCAAAGAAACATTCAAAGTAAATTACAGAGGGAGATATTTATTATTCGTACCTTGTAAAATAAATGTGAAATGTAAATTGGACTTAGATATCAAATGCAGCATAGACAACAACGCAATTATACAACCGAAGGTAGTGAATGGTTTCGTGCAGCTTGGGCCATAAGATCCACCGTGTTTTCGGGTCTGTTCAACTCACATTCCTATTGGAATGGGAATAAACGGGATGATAAAGATAAAGATGAGTATTGTTTGAAATGTAACCATGGTTTCTAAATAAAAATATTCCGTTAAATTAGGTTAAACATTAATCTAACCTGATAAAGTTTACTTATTTTCTATGAAAAAGTAGGAAATGTGGTTAAAACTGATTTTTATAAACCTTTCTTTGTGTTTCCATATTGGCATATTGTCGTCTAAAATTTTAGAATGCCAAATATTTCTCCCGAGGACACCACAATTTAAGGAAATAAAAATAAAATGATCAAAATTAAGTAAATAAACAAGTATATTACGACTGCCGTTACATAAAAGACAACTATAATTATTTTTATTACGGTTTTTTTATGAATTATTTTTGTTTTATGTATTTATCCATATAGATACTCGTATATTTCCGGAATTTACTCAATCCGACCATTCATTTGACACTAAACACGATATATTTATGTAAATTTATTGTCATTTGGACATTTATACAACTACTTACTTTATTCTTGGACGGTTAATGTAGGTACCATATGATACTAGGGATGACATTACAATTCTAACAATATCACACACTTCTAAATCGATTCAAGCGCTTAGAAGTTATGGTGGAATAAAGATACGGAAAACATACCTAGAAAAACCCTGAACACATTACACTCTTTTTTGTTGAGCAGTCATGTAAAAATAATTATTATCTACATCAAATAATCACGATAAAAATATAAACAAATGAAAACAGTATAATAATAATCAAATTATTAAGTAATCAATCTAAAATAAAATCATTGGCTTCTAAACATCTTCCTTTAATAAAATAATGTCAATGCCTATAACGTTAGGTTCGCTAATCATGGTATTTTTAGCTGCACTAAGAGCAGCTTCAAAACAGCAGTGCAATCGGCAGTAGTTGAATTACATAATATATAGAGACCTTATAGATATACATATAGATATATAAAAAAAAAAAAAAAAACGTGTGGCACTCGGGGACTGCCGCGGTAAAGCTATTGCATAGCATTTTTAACAACTTATGCAATTATAATTCTTTATTAATTTTTTTTTCTGATATCAGATAACTGCGCTCTATCGGAAAACGTTGAAATTATTTCAAATCATTTGCGGCTGCGAAAGCAAATGATTCGGAATAATTTAAACGTCTTCCTATAGAGCGCTGCGTACGAATTTTTTATTCGATAAAGCAAAAAAAACGGATTATTCGAAAAAAATCGTAGATAAAAAGATAGATAATTAAATTATCTTTAAAATGGTACAGGTTTCATAATAATACGCCAGATAGTATTTGCGTAGTAGTCGTTTTTGTGTTCGGTTAGACCTAATTTCACAAATTAATTACACTATGTAATACAAATAAAATCTAAAATATTCAAAGCTAAGAATATTAGGAAAATGTTCTTGTTTAACATATATTTTTTTCGAATCGTAAGCAGTACTCGTTTAGACGTAATTATCAGTTTAAAATCATTAATTTTCGTTAAGAAATTTCTTCATTCGGTCGCCGCGCTGGCCTAGGCCCGCGATAAAAGCTATGCAATAGCTTAAAAAAAAAAATATTGGTATTTTATTATTTTAGGAGAAAATTTATTTATGAATATTTTTTTTTAAACTTAATTAGATTATTTATAGGTTATTTAAAAAGGCGTATAATCTCATTAATGTTTTATTTTACATTTTTTATCATCTTTTTTTATTGTATAATTAATATAAATTATAAACGGTATTAGTCTTAAATCCCAGTTTTATTATGCACAATATAAATCGTTACATACTGTAATTTACCAAGAATAAATAAAAATAAATAAACATATTTCCATGAATATTTCAACTGATCTCGATCGCAGTGTCATTCCCAACCTCTCAGTAGATAAGGAAATAACAAGCATTGATTGAGTTTTTTTTAATCTTTGACTTCTAAAAATCTTCTTTTAATGACATATTTTTCTAGTGGTTCTTAAATACACCATGGTCCTTAATTATTCTCAATGTTTTACATTTTGTTAAGTTAATTAGATTTCTAAATTGGTTATTTTTTTTATCGAGTACCTAGCTCATAAATGTTAACGTAAGATCTCCCACACCGACAAGGTATGATGGCACGAAGTGCGTAGGTAGCCAGTTATGTTTTTTGTGATGCTTCTTGGGCAGCGTGGAGGTTGAAACGTTTCGTGCTCGGCGTAGCGTGCCAGCTACTGGCCGCCATATTATACGGAATTCTTCACCGGCTACCATCACACGTCATCCAGGGAGACAGGTGAAAATGCGCTCCAGCCGAGACGCACACATAAGCACCTTCACACAGACACCATTGCACGCAAGTACACTGATTCTTATCTATATATTCGGCATACATATATCAGTGTTTAATGTATGCAAGACATAATTTAACAGAGAACACAGTTAATGTAGACGTTTATTCTCACTACAATCGTAGCAGGTCTCAATTATAAGTGCCTCGTGTCAAATTAAGTGTTTTTTTTGTATATCTGGGCATCAAGTAGGTATATACCTAACCTCCTCCCTAATGATACTAAACAATTGAAAAGACAAAATAAGAAAATATTGGCCCTTATTCCGTTTCTCGCACGTTCCTTAATTGGGGTCTAAAAAGGCGCTAAATAGACGCTTAATTTTGAAGTGACGTTTTGGTTTTCTCTTTCATGGGTCCTAACTGGCGTGTGCTTATGTAGAGATCATCAGGTGCTTAAATTGACGTTAAGCACCATCGAGACCCTTTTTGGTATTCCTTTTCTACAACTGTCATGGCAGATGGGTCTTGTTAGGGGTTTTATCTAAGAACGGTCTAAAATCGACCAGTCTTCGTCTGACAGCCGTGTAACTTGTTTTCGATTGTGATTCCGAAGACTTTACGCGTTGCAATTTTCAAAGATGTTTGCTCGGCATTGGCTTTTAAATCGAAGAAGGGACGAGGAGCGCAGATTATCGTAAGTAATCGTTTATTCATATCTATATCTTGCCCTGAAAATCCTGTGTATTTCTTTTGTAGGTTATAATAAATCGCCCTGTATATTCTTGTTTAGGCACATTATCCTTATTATTGTTGCATTTTATTGCCATTTTATTTCAAAACAAACGCGAATCGACACACAAATACGAAACGGCGCGGCGCGCGGCGAGCGATCGATCGACTGACCGGGCGGCGAGTTGTCAAAATTAAGACCCCGCTTTAGAAAGGCTATAGACAAAACAGAAATTTAAGATTTAAGACCGGTTCTTAATTTTGATAAAACGAAATTCCAACAAAATAACGAAGGTGCTTAAGTTCTTAATTGTTATCACCAGCTTAGTTTAAGACCGCGAGAAACATAATACGATTGTTTTTGTATACGTAAAAACAAAATTGACGAAAAACCCATTAAAACGTCCTATTTAACTTTCAGGCGATGGTAAATCCAAGATATTGAATTTCTTTTGTTAAGAAAAATAATTGCGCGGATGCATTGAGAACTTAACATTTAATTTTATCCTAGATTTTAAGTACAAATGTTAAGAAAATTAGGACTACATTTATGTCTTCTAGTTGTAGTGAAGGTAACGTATTAGTTTAATCACAATTAAAAAATACGCAGATTGTTTTCAAGCCAGTGATAGACATTGTGTATGGCTAGTTTCGCGATATTATAAACACTCTACTAAGATTTTTTTTTTAAACAAAAGCTAGATCATTGAAACAGAAGCAAAAGCTACTAGTGGAGCGATGGTTAGGTCATTTATATAATTTAGGAAAGGCATTGGTCCTTGTATATTTATAACTTGCTCAATGCTTCCTTGAGGAACACGGCAAGTTGTAAATATGTATTCTAAATAAGTAACTTGTGTTCTAGAGGATAAGTAGTCAGAATCGAAACAGGGGTCCTTAGTTCAACGCAAGCCTAGGTACCATCTAAAGACATTCCGATGCTAGACAAACATATTTAAAACGACGACTTATTAAAAAAATATATTATGTCTGGTCCACTATGATGAATGACTACAAAATCAACAGCCTTAAACAAACCAAATCACTATAATCATCAAATTTTCTTTCTTGCGGCTTATCCAAACATTATAAACACTGTTTTTTTCATATTTAATCAAATACATTGCATGTAAACCGAAAACTAACATCCTAGTGCAAGTTAGGCGACTTTTACAACACATGTCGTCTGGATAAGTAGGGTTTTAGCTTCAGTGATAATTAATTAACTATACAAGTTACTATTAAACTGCAAAAAAAAGTTGTAAGCCCTCTAACCAGGAATAAAAGAAGTCTATTCCGGCTTAAAACTAAAACTACCTACTAAAAGAATTTGGGGCTTGTGTGCCGTAATAACTAGTAATAAAAAATGTACAGTAATAGTAATAAACTGAAACCTTTCAGATCATCACGTGTCAGATCAGATTTCGTTAAAACACGTACACCATTCGATTACGTTGTATGAAAAGGATATTGTCATGCTCCCGCGCCTCCCTAATTTTACAGTTTGGCGATCTTCAATGGATCGCGGTCGATCCAGCGCGTAGATCCTCCGGCTAGATCATTCACACGCACTCGCACCACCACGTTAGTGACGCTATACGAAACCCCAGATCAGTGTCAGTCACTCTTTAGAGTCGGGGACCATTGAATCTGGGACTGAGATGCCAGAATAATGTTCACGTAAAGAGAATTGAATGTATTCAAAAACTGGTTCTTGAAACACTTGAGTTGTCTTTCCTTTTTGACCCTTCCCAATTATAAAGAATCAGCTACTTTCCATAGGCTTCATTCAGTCTTTGCAACCAAGAAGAAAATGCGCAGATGCAATATTTTTTTGTAAATTATTGACAGGTTGCATCGATAGTGAATCGATGATATCTGACAGTGATTTTCTTGATAATGTCTTTAATGGACTTAGTCGTGTTTGTTTCTAGATGACTCATTTTTTTTCGACTAGGCTGTTGACTAGGCTGTTTTCATACTAATAATAGATGATGTGAAAAAATGAATACGACATTTTTGTAGAGAATTTTATAAGCTTTCTTTTCTACATGATGAATAATTTCGATATCGCTAAGGTTAGCGAGATATAAGCAAAAAACCGAATCCGGGCGCCATTTTCCAAGATGGAGGCTCGAGCGCAACAGATAGAGTAGGGAACTTTTAGTATGTTTAACAGTACACATCAAAGAACATATATGCCAAGTTTCAAACTATTGCCAATTATTTCTCTTAAAATTCCTTATTTGACTGGGCTAGAAGGATAGTCCTTGGTTTGCTCTTTAGAATCTCGAAGAGGCCCGCCACGAGCTATGTCATGAGTAGGTTCAATGCTCATCAGCTCACGGGCGCCTTTTGAGATCTTAAGACAACCAACAGCTCTCGATCCCTGGTCACAATGTGATTTCCACTCGCACTCCGTACATGGAACCCGTTTCTAGAATGCTTCACCAACTCATGTAAGGACAAAACTGAGTTTGTATTGCTGCAAACGCAGGCTCAAAGGACACTTTAACACGCGCTCAAAAATTTCTCTTGTCCTCTTTCCTCCCCATGCCCTGCGTCATTATAGGTTAATTGATTTAAAAAAAAAATAATAGTAAAAACACATTCTTAAGAATAAGCTTTTATTTTAATGCTCTGTCCCGAGCCAACACTGTGTGCAGCAGCCATGTCATTGGGGAACTTAGAACGGGCTATCATAATTGAATGCTATACGTAATTTCGTGTTTGTGCGGTTGACCGTTGAAGAATATCCTCGTTGGAAGCCAACCCTGGGTGCAGCAAACCTGTCGCGGTGAAACTTAGAACGGGCTATCATAATTGAATGCGTATACAAAATTCCTTTTCTGTGCTGTTGACCGTTGAGGAGTCCCTTTGTCACGATCCAACCCTGGGTGCAGCAGCCATGTCATGGTGATATATAGAACGGGACATCATAATTGAATGCATATAAAAAATGTGTGTCTGTGCTATTAACCGTGAAATAGCAGCCTCGTCGGGAGCTGATCCTGATTGTAGAATCAGGTCATGCTCACCATAGAAGTGCATTGTCATCGGAACTGAAGCAACGTGTAAAATTTCAACTTCATAGGATAAGAGGAAGCGGTTCTAATTCCGATGTTAGATACTTTGATACGAGCTGCTTATAAGTGATTATAAAAATAGTTTTGTCTTATTTTTACCGCAAAACATGTTGTCCCATTAGGTTGCGGTTAGCTGTAAGAAATTGCTGCAGCGTAATAAGCTGGTCATTCGTTTGATCAAATAAATTGTTTTATTATTATTATAATCATGAAAATGATATGGCAGAAAATAGGCTTTCGCGATCGGCGACGGGACAAGCTAGCGGCTACGCGAACTTCCTCAGCATTATTTGCGGCCTATCTGTTTTTTTCCTACAATAATAAGATCTCGTAATACTAAAGATAAACTATTGCAAACGTCTCTCCGCAACCGATATATAGCGAAAGATCCTAACTGGGGGAAAACCACTGAAGACGCCGCCCGCGCCGACAAAGTGAAGTTATGATTTCGGTCCGCCTTTTGGCGCAATTGTTTACTTAAAAACATGCGCAGATAACGCGGTAAATCCGCGCGAACAATGCGCTTGCGCAACAAAACGATCGGCGCACCTTTGTCGGATCAAAGATCGATATGGATCGCCGATCAATAATGATCCGCGCGGCGCGGATGGATCGAGAGAACCCCTTTTTTGCGGTCGATCGCAAATTAATCTCGGATTTTTTGCTGCGGATCTTGATGTCGCCTTATAGACTTGAATGTAAGTGTGATTTTGAGGCGTTTGTCGGCAGATTATTAGAAAAAGATTGCATAGATTTAATATAAATATCACTTTGTAACCGCAAATATTTTTTTCCCTCTTTTCAAAATGGAAAACCTAAACAAAATAGATGCTACAATTACAATTGTAAATATTCATCCTTTAAAAAATCCATTCAGTCATAAAATTTTGTTTATAATATTTATCTGTAATATATATCGATGAGATTAAATGACTTAATTGCATGTGGAAAAGCCCTAATTTAAATTTTCTGAGAAAATGGATAGTTACTCCTAGGCCGTGTATTTATTCATTATTGTTTACTTAATAGTTTTACAGTAAACTCACGGATATTACCTAAATACGTGATAAAGTATTTTAAATACCTATTTACAAAAAACTAATTTACTATCCTATGAAAAGTTTACAACGCTTGTTTGAACATTTTATAAAAAATGGTAATGTAACAATCAATCCAATATAATTTTAAATTTCGTTTTAGGCTACTTAAAAATGAGCTACAATGATAGCTCTAAGTTGGTTAGTACCTACATTTCCGTTTCACATTTCTGCTAGGTTGCTTCTAGGGTCTACAGCCTGTTAGATACTATTATATGGCTTTTACTTAGTATTTTAGTTACTGATTTTTAAAAATATTTGGACTATTTATATGATCTGATTCTAAGGGCCCTACCTCACGGGGACGCCACGGCGACGTCGCCAGCGACATATTCAAACTATTCTGTATTGTATGGCTGCAAATTGGGGACGGTTTGGCGTCGTCTTTGGAGTCTGGACCTCTTTGGAGTCTGGACACTCTTGCGCGCTGGCGACGTCGCCAATAAAATCTACACGTGCAAGCCGTACCTCGCTCACTCGGTAGCCAACCGGACGCCATTTGGGATGCTCGCTCAATTTATCATTATGTTTTTTTCTGTAAAAACATGAGTTTAGATAAAGAGAGATTTATCGTAGAATTACAAAACCTTCTCTGTTTATGGGATAGTGCGTCGAAAGATTATGGCGACCGTACCTACTGTGAAAGTTAAATGTTGGGACTTATTAGTTAATTTATTGAAAGAAAAAGACGAAATTACGAATGAAGAAAAAAACATTTAGGTAAGTGTACGTACATATTACATTATATAGGACTACATTGCAGTGTCTCTAAATGCGCCGCCGTCAAACGCTTCTGAAGAATCGTACATTTTAGACATATATAATTATTGATAAGCATCACATAAATACAAGTATTATTTTCCGTTATTAAACTTAATATCACAAATAGTTCTTAATATCACCAATAGTTTTTCTTTTAGACTTATGAATTTTCTTTATATTGTGTCTTGTTTAGTTAAATCATTTCTGCATTAATTCAATATTTCATTAAAAGATGCTATAGACATTCGCGCGTAGTTGAAAATTTTTGATGAATATTTCCTTAAATTTTCATACAGTTTAGAAAAAACACCACTTCGGCTTCGATCTTATATGAAAGAATGGACCCGCAGTTTCTTAAGTTTCTTCTTTTTAATCTTTCTGCGACGTACATAATAAATAAGTGCGATCTTTTCCATGTCCATTCTTTGCAAAAGAAGTAAACGAACTGACTGGGTTACTAAAAGCATCGCTAAAAGAGAAATTTAAAGAGATCAATATTCTGAAGTCAGTATATATTCGATAACATAATGTATGTTCGTAAAAACTTGCACAGGTTCCGTAGGTTGGGTGACATTCACAATAGGAACACCAGGTTCAAAAATAAACTAGCCATTACGGACTCTAGGTTAGCAAAAGTGAGTAAATCTTTCATTGGAGACGGTGTTCGCTTTTATAACACTTTGCCTGAGTAACTAACCCTTTTACCAGACACTAAATTTAGAAAAATTGTTAAAGATACTTTGTGCTCTAAAGGCTATTATAAAATTGAAGATTTTTTAAGCGATACATTGGTCTGGTCAAGTCGTTTTTGTGTAACATAGCTATGAAAACCATTTGTATAGTGTTATTATTATTATTATTATTACTATTTACGTAAAGCCATTAATTATATAGTGTAGTAATCAATGGTAAAGCCTACAAGCAAGGCATAAATGTCTAGAAACCTAAGACGTTCGGAAAGTACTGTAAGTCTACTTCGAATAAAAATCTATCTATCTATCTATCTATCTACTAACAGTAGCCACTGGCTACTTTATCTGGCGACCTCCGGTAGCCAGAAGTAGACAAGCCTGCGTCGCCAGCGACGTCGCCGGTGAGGTAGGACCCTAAAAATTCAAGATTCATTTGAATTATTTAAGTCAATTATGATACTGAAGTAATTAAATTTTCTATTTGTCTTTTAAAATATATAAGACCTAAACTATTATCATGCAAAAAGTTTGTAATAACTACCTGTTACTTACAGTAGCTAGTATATTACTACCTATAGTATATGGCGACACGTCCTAGAGCGGTAAATTCGTCAATTTGTTATGCATAAAATATTTTTTTCAATTTCCAGATCTTCGCGGAAAGATCTGAGGATTGGCGAGCGCCAGGAGTGGGCTGCTCCACAAAGAAGCGTCTGTTCGGGTCGGTGCTTTTGGTAAGGGGGTATAATTGGAAACACATCTTGGCGCCTCAGCTCAACATGAAATGAATCACTCATTATTACGAGGTTCCCTAATCGAATTAAACGCATCGGTTAGCAGGCATTTGATGTCTTATATCACGTCATAATGAATCCAATGGTTCTATGGGTACATTTATTGGGAAAACTTGCGCGTGGTCCTGCTCGATCGCGAGATCAATTGGCATATTTCCCAAATAAGCCTAGACCCGAAAAATGAGCCATATACGAAGTGATTCACTTCGGACACAACATATTTGGAACGATACACGGACATCTAAAGCGAAAATTAAACGATAAATGGACACTTTAAAAAAAAATGGTTATATGTATATAACTATTTTATAACTATGACGATTAAGATTATTGTAATAATTGATTAAACTCATTTATTTGTCATTTTTAAGCGTATTTATGTTATAATTGATTAAGATTATGACTATCTGATGACTACGGTGATTATAATTATTTTAACTATTTTAATTTTTAAATCTAATTAAATTTATTCATTTTATAATTTATATGTTGTTATTATTTGATTATGATTATTTAATTTATTATTTTTATTTTTTATTTTATTAATTTACAATAACTTCATATAATATGTCATATAAACACCATTTACATAATATGGTTGAGTTGGGAGAGATTGAGCACATCCTATTGGTGAAAATGTTTATCCGCATTCCTAACTAGGTCAGAGACCCGTATCTAGGGATGCTGATTTTTGTTTAATTGTATCGACGAGCTGACTCTTTTGATATTATGAACTTAAGTTGCATTGCATAATACATAATAATTGTCATGTTTTTGACTTTTTTTGACTGTTCCTTATTTTGACCTTATTAGCTCCTTTACCTTATTTATTTGAGATTTTCATTTAAAAAATCATACAATCTTTTTTTTACACGACTGCTCAACAAAAAATGTAGTGTAATGTGTTCAGGATTCATCTATGTAGGTTTTCCGTTTCTATATTCCACCATAACTTCTAAACGCCTGAAGCGCTTTGAATTGTTACAATCGTTATGTCATCCCGAGTGTCATAGGGTAGCTTAACTATTCAAATATTAAGTAGGTATGTAGTTGTCTAAATGTCCAAATGCCCAAATTTCAATAAATTAACATAAATATATAGTGTTTTGTGTCAAATGAAAGGTCCGATTTATACAATCCGGATATATACATGTATCTATATGGCTAAATACACAAACCCCAAATATTTATTAAAAATCCGTAATGAAAATAATTATAAATACAATATTTTAGTTTCTGTAATGGCAGTAATGTTTTTTATTACTTTTAATATATTTTCTTGTTACTTTTGTTTTCTCTACAATTACTTTATGATTTTTTCTAACTTTGTTATTTAAAAATTATGGTTTGTTTTTAAATTATTTATTTATTATCATTATTATTATTATTATTGTTAGTACTTTATTAAGAATTATTGGCATTGTAATTATTTTATAAGTATGACTATTTACGTGCAATTACTTTTTGTAATTACTTAAACTTTTTTCTTTGTTACTTTGAAGTATTAATTGCTGTAATCTTTTTTTAAATTCATTTATAAATAGGTATTAAATTATATTGCGCTGAGCATTTTAGATTTTTTTTTAAAGTATTCAAACATTTTTTATTGTAATTCTAAGTTTAAAAAATGTCCGCCCAAGCAATAGCTTCGCTTAGTTAGGGAACATCGGACAGTAAACATTATTTAAAAATTCGGTTTAATTTCTTGTTAAAGTGATTTAGTTACGTAATATTTTATTTGATGATTCAAATTGTAAATTGTTATAATATTTGTGAGATGCTTCAAATTAAAAAAATAAAATATTCCATACTATACAAAATCTCAGATATATTATTATGGTTTATAATTAGAAACTACAAGTAGCGTTTTGTCGATTGATGAATAAGGAGAAGTTGAAAATGATATGAGCAAATCAAAAATTTCACTAACTTTCAAAGCATTTCAAAGGTAATTTTTAAAATAATGCAATGAAGTAAAGGACAATCGCCCTATATTAAACCACCAACAATTTCGTTACTGGCATAATTCAAAAGTAAACCAAGTCGACCTGGATAATTTACGCCGTTTCTACAAAAATGTCACATTGTTGGAATTATTTAAAGTCAGTGAATTGGAATGGATGCTAATAGATCCGGACAACGTCATTGGCTGTTAACATGTCCCCCTTGGACCACCTGACTGACACCATATTATAACTAGACAGGACTGCTGTGCGATATTGCGATAACTTGAACGCTTTGGTTTTATTAAAATAATACCATCATTGAAATATTATAAATACATTGGCATGCCACCTGCAATAAATCTCATTTCCTCCAACCAATCATACCACGTACTGCCAAGTTCCAGATGAGCCTCTACATAATAGGACAAATTTTTAATGAATTCCGTAATCAATTTAAGGTGAATAAAACATTTTCAAGAGATTCATCCGAGTTAAGCTGCTTAAAATAAACACGGATCTTGGGGATCTGCCTGAAATAAAGATGTGTAAAAATAAACATTTAAAATACTTCGTGCCCACCAATGTATTTTTAAGTAATATTTTTTTATTGTATTTATAATACCATAGCAATAATTGTAGAATCATATTTTTTAAATTGAGTAACTAATTTAATATTAATTTAATACGATTGCTTGAAACGATTGTAATGGTTGTAATAAAAATAGATATTCTTAATAAAATTTTTAATTAGAATCGCTCACTGCAATAAGGAACCGATTGATTATCTTAAAATTGTACAGGAGAAACAAAAAGCAGTTTACTAAAAATAGTGCCCCTTCTCCCCCACCCCCTCCCCCTACTTGTCCCTCTCCTCACCCCTCCCAAACAGATAGTGTGTCCACTTCATTTCCGAACCTTGGCAACGCCTTTGATCGAACTCCTATACAATTCAGGGAAAAACATCATCGAAAGTATAGCTGTTGATCACATACTTTATCAAATATCGCCTTGATGAAACGACACACAATTTTCTAGATATTGGCTACACATCTGAGTTTTAATTAACCGGCATCCTTAAAGGGGAGAATCAGTACAAGGCAGCGTGCAACTTTTTTTTTTTAATGTAAGTATTTAAAATATTAAAGAGCATGACTGTTATATAAAAGTTTGACAAGCCTTTGAGCCCGTTGCGCCATCTAGCGGTAGGTAACATATTGCTTATAAACAATATTAGCGATATTTTACCTACGGCTAAATAACGCATCGTTCTCAAAACTGTTAATACAATTTTTTTTTAAAACAATTTTATTTGTTTTTTTACATTTTTTTTTAAAAAAAGTTGCTTGTTTGCTCGTTCTGATTCCCCTCCTTCAAGAATGCCGGTTTAAAAAAACTTTGTCTGTATAATAAATGCGATAATTTATTCACATTCGATTTCCAAAGCTTTTAGTTTTCTTCATCGAATATCGACTATTGCAATCGCGAATTTTAGGTTCGATTTCAAATTATTTGATAAATTAAAAATTTATTAATTTTTTAATAATTTTGAAATAATTTTGAATAAATTGTAAACCACTAGATATATTAAGCAATGACTTGGTTAGAGGCATTATTCTTAGGATTCTCAAACTCTTTAGTTTCCTATTTTAGTGATGAAATATTCAATTCTAAGTTAATAAATAAAATAAAATACAAACGGAGCTGCCATGAAATTCACCGATCGGAGTCGACCCCTCAATAATACTATTATTACTCTTTTGGGAGATAAGCGGTGGATTCCGGACCGGCTTTAGGACATTTTAAAACCAAAACCGCTGAAGATGCCGAACAGTGATGAAGCAAGAGTTGCAGGAAAAGTAATGTGAATTCTAAATAATATTTATTTATTTTCTGTGGCAGGTATTAATGGATTTACGATTTTTTAAAATTTTGAAACAAAATTGTAGGATATCTTTCATTAGGTTTTGAAATCCCGGCGTTACGATGAATTATTTTTATACGCCATTTGGTCCTAATTGTGTTTATAATTTCTGAGATACTTTTTCGAGAATTTTTCGAGTAAAAAATAAAGTCGAGAAAATAATGAGAATCATGGAGAATCCGCGACTTATGTACCTTGTCAGACAGGTATCCGGAGGGGAGGTAGAAGGGGGGGGGGGGGGGGGGGGTGTTTTGATTTTTTTTACCCCCCCCCCCCCCCCCCCCCCAATTTGAAGTATTTTCGTGTCATTGTACGGGCAAATTCAAGTTTGGTGGGTGCCGCGCGCGTTGTTTCAATAAATATCCCCCCCCCTCCTCCGAAACTGAATTCTGGATACGTGCCTGATACAGAGGGTAAACACACACGCACACACACACACACACAGACATCAATTTTTCAGAAATCACTTTTTGGATTCTTAGGATTCTAAAACGTGGAGATCCGACGGAAACTCACATTTATTTATTTCCCTATGACCAGCATTGATAGATTTGTCAGGCCCCTATTTTGGAAGGAAATGGCGGATATCTTCGTGTAACACGATGTATTTCTTTTTTTTGGGAAAACGATGATTTCTCAGTATGAAAGGTAAATTATTCGTTTTAGTCGAATCGTCCAGCACCGTTGCGATCGGGAGAGAATCCTTTTTGATAAAGCTGTCACTTCTTCTCGGTCATATTGAAGAGGGCTCGTATCTGTTAGCAGACTAAAAAATGGCCCAAAGACGTGCTCCTTCGGAGGTCGCCACAGATTAGAAGAGATATTGTTCCCTTTTTTGCCTTCCCTAAAATCGTATTGATTTACAAATTGATAATGACACGGTTAATTTGTGGCATCAGACCATCGATATATGATGCCCTAGATGTGCCTTTCGCTCTCGAAAATGACCCCTTCAAAACCACTATTGAAAGCCGGCCTGAAGTAGTTTGGTCCCAGTCCGCTGGCAGACAGCCGACCGTTTCCAGTGTGAGAGCTGCCGCGAAGAATATTGGCGCGCTATTCTCTCGCATACTGTTTAATGTATTGCTCTCTATGTCACATGCTTTACGAGCAAAGGGTATGCGGAGCCAACTTCTTTTGTATCTGAGGGCATAGCTAGCTAATATATCGATGCATCAGACACGAATCACCTGCTTATGGAGGAATATAGGTACATCACCATGCAGGCGAGTTTTAAGTAACCTGTATCCTTAAAGTGGGTAAATCCGTGAAAACGAGCAAGTAATCGAATTATACTAGAGATGAATGCGAAAGTATTTTCTAACCACAAACAGATGTAAATTATGAATATACAGATATACAGTTTAAAATATGTTAAATTTTATTATGTTATACTATATTATATATAAATATGGTAGGTACATTATTTTATATGTTATAATATATGATATTATATTATATTGTATTACGTTATATTATATTATATTATTTATATTATGCTAAATTATATTACTTATTGTTTTTTTTATTAGACGGAAAAAGGACAGCAGGCAAGGCGTACAGGCTCAGCAAATACCACAGAACTTTGTATCCATCACCCCAACACAGGCGTATACATAGTGGGGTGATGTAATCCGGACAAGTAATGCCCTTTCGCGATTTTTATAATATGTTTTTTTTTAAATGTGTTATAAAAATGAACGCAATCTATTTTATGTAACTTCAAAAAATAAGATAAAGTATAAATAAATAAATAAAAAATAAATAAATAAATAAAATTCAACTTTCCATAAAAAATGTGAATAAACGCTTTAAAAAAATACATAACTTACTATATTTTTTTTATTTTGAAAATCTTTTTTTTAATATTATAGAAAAAGTTAATCACGATGCGCCATCTAGCGGTAGGTAAAATATCGCTCATATAGTTTTTTAGCGATATTTTACATACCGCTAGATGGCGTAGCGCGCTCAAACCCTTGTCAATCTTTTATTTAACAGTCAGGTACCCTACTTCAAACTTTCAAACAAAAAAAACAATTTTTTTTGTTTATCAAAAGTTTCTTATTTGCCCGTAGCGATTCACACCCTTGAAGCATACCGGTTAAATAAAACTCACCTGTATAATTTAATTTAGAACTCAATTTCCCCATAGAAAAGCCAGAATATTCTAGATTCCTATATTTAGGTATATACACATTGATTATAATACCCCCTTAAAAGACCAGTAAAGACATATTTCATACTTTCATTCCTAAGTCAGCTTACGAAAGGTTGATTCGCTCATTAGAAGTTTAGCATTTTCATTGCTAATTACATTTAACTTATAAACAATATCTGCGCTAACAGTCTTCTGAAATCACCCTTGAAAAATAATATTTCTTTTTGGTTTTTTGAAAAAGTATATTTAAAAAAAAAACAGAAAAAATAGATCACTGCAATTTAATCATTTATGTACTTGATACGCATTATAAATAAAGTCTCGAGTTGTTTGCCCCAAAAGATTATAAGAAAATTATACAAATTACAAAAAGGTGATGACTTTAAAGTTTATTTATTTTTATTTAAAACAATCTAAATATTTAAATTTTTTGCATTATATTACGAAAGACCAAGAAATTAGCGACAAAAATTCATATTTTTATTATTATTTAAATTCAGTCGCCTTAAGTGGCCGTGGCGGCCGTCGCGGCCAAAAGCTATATAAAGCATAATTTTGTGGCTTGGTTGTGAGAACACGAAAAAGAATTTTAATACAATTATGCCGGATTTTAAAAACCCGGTCTTTAAGCTATCATTTCGCCAAAGCGAAGTTGGTAAACTATTTCCATATTAATTGTAAATTATCTTTATTCTGTCACGGTTTTCCAAAAAAATAAAAACCAGCGAGATTTGTCTTCAGTTTTTGAAAAACCTATAGGATTCTCAATATTAAAAAATACAATTTACACCAACGTATGGTCTATTTGCATAGTTCTAAGACAGTTTTTGGAACTTCCCTACGAAAAATATAAGAAAAAAATGTTTGAAATTACATAATTTCCAGAAATGTTATGGCTAAACATTTTTTTTTCTATTTATTAAAGATACTTTCGAGTGATAAATGTGATATCAAAAATAACACAGTGATCTTTTTTATTGTAAACTATTTTGTTATTGTAAACTAATTTTTACTTTATAAAAAAGTATTCATTTGATAATTCATTATATTTTAATTGAAAAGCAAAATCGATTATATTAGACGACGCGCGAAGCCGAAATCGTCATTCGTAATTCTCCACTGCCAACGGTGGGACGTGTTCCCTTGTCGCCGCGGTATACCTATACAGATGTATGTATTGATCGAATTTTTAGTCGTGTTAACTTGGAAGGGAGCCTTAAGTGTTGTTAGTACAAAATATTGTCAATTTTAATGATCACATGGAAGTTTTATTGTTATTATACTGAGATCTTTGTTACGGGTGTCTTTAGTTTTCTATTTTCAGTATTGATGTGGTCTATTTCCGATTGCTAATTATGTGTTAGGGTTGATCTGATTTTAATTCAAAAAGAAAATAATCTTTAATTATATCTATGACATGTATCCGCTCTTCATAAATAAATGTGTCTTTTTGTCAAATTTTAAAGCATTGCTGTGAAGTTTTGATAATCAATTATTGCCTCATGTTGATCGCAAGATAAAAATTGATCAAATCCTGAAATGGTTTAATTACAGCCCTGTACAGTTTTGATGTCAACGCCCTCTATCCGCACGGTTATAATTTGTTATCTCAAACAGCGCTCGCTATTTCTAGGGGTGGCTGATATCGTTGTCTAACCACCCCTTAGCGAAGACGCAAACCCCAGCTTCAAATTTTGACAAATAGATGGCAATGGTAGTACAGAAAACAAGAATAATAATGACATCTAAAAACCTTGATTCGCTCTGAGAGGAATTTGGATTCAAGGTCTTAATAGTTTTGAATGTAGTAAATACAGACAATAGGACACATTTTTAAAATATTTTTTTTGGAATCTAAGGATCTCATGTTTGCAAAATTGTATCAGTAATTTAAGCTCCTTACTGATGAACGAGAGAGCGATAATGCCAGATTCACATGTCTGAAAACTCTAAAGAAGATTATTTTTAAATTCTTCCTCAGATTATTCCCATTAAATCTATACTAATAACAAAGGTAAAGAGTTTGTTTGTTTAAGAGCTAATCTCTGTGACTACTAGTCGGATCTAAAAAAATCTTTTTGCATTTGATAGCCCAGTTATTAAAAAAAGGTAATAGGTTATTTACAAAACGTTTCGACACTTAGTAGCCGAGCAAAAAAGTCGCTCTAAATCTCAGACAAACGAATTTTCCGTAAAGAATCACACAGAATCATCGATGGACATTAGTTTTGTGATCATTTAGCATATCGCTGTATTTGATGACTCTTTTTTATTTACTTTTAAATACCTAATTATTTAAAAAAATATGTAATTTTACTTATGCACAATTCGTTGTAGGTACTAGTTCGAGTACGAGTACAAAAACCTTGCATTACTACAAGCCTAGGCTTAGTTAGGCGGTGTTGATTTGAAAAAATACTTGGCTGTGATCCTCTCTATTTTGAAATTGTTCACAACGATGCCTCTACACTGAGAAATATAATATAACGCTATTATATTATATTTCTCAGTATCAATATCACACAGAAATACAAATGTTTCAACAGGGATTGCGCATATAACATGTACTGTTGTTCATACGTATAAATAAATTAACAAGAGGCGTAACGGTGTCGGCGTGACTGTATTTACTATGGCACGGGCATGTTGTGGAACCATTTCAGTAATGATACTGCCCTACGCTGTATTGTAGCAATTATATGTACCTACAGAATGGGAATGTATACTGCCTAATTAAAGTAACATACATATTTTAATGTACTTACATACTGGATGAATCAGCATTATTTGTAGATATATCAGTAGGTACTTACGTAACTCGTAACAGCCTAGTATGGTTTTTCAACATTTTGATATTGCCGTCTCTTTTCAACTCTGGCTTAACAAAACGTGATGGTATTTCATTACGTCGCGACCTCGAGTTCTTGCTTCTAACATGATAGCATGTCATTTCATACGTAAGGTCGTTAGTCGGAACATGAATCATGTTGAAGCTACAGTATACTGTTATATTCCTAATAACCGTAAGAAAGATTTTAATAAAGTTTCAACAAAATTCCTTGTTATTCAATAAAATTACGATTTTAACCTCATTATTTTGTATAAAACCGTATTATAACAAAATGAACCGTAATATCAAAAAACAATATTTTTCTCAGTGTAATTGTGTTGATGTACTAATGTACCCAATTTATTGAATAACTAGCTGACCCATGCTCACTTCGTTGGGCGGTAAAATTTTTTACTTGTGATGAAATTATGAGTGTGGTTCGGTTAGTACTGAGTGCTATGATTTATTTCCTGACCGCCAAAAGAAGGGTTATATTTTTACCGCATATGTATGTATGTATTTGCATGCCAATTTGACTATATTACCGTTATTTGTGAGTGTCTTCTTACGAGTGTCATTTTTGAGAGTGTCTTACCTGTATAACCATTTATGCAGTAAAGGGAAAAGGTCTTGTTTTAAACGCTTGAGACGATAAATTTACTTATGATATGAATTCTTACTTATGATATGAATACTTATGATATGAATACTTATGATATGAATACTTGTGATATGAATACATACTTGTGATATTAATACTCTACTTATGATATGAATACTTATGATATGATATGACATGAATTTGATATGAATTCATAATTGTTGATAATATGACCAATAAACATGACCTAACGAATTAAATTATTTTATATACAATTTATACATATGCTATCGCTGACTTTTTTGTAGGCATTACAACTTTTCTCTACAACTTAATCATATATCTCTCATCGTTATGGCAGCGTTAGTTAGAAACGTTTTCGTTCGACCGTTTTTTCTCCGACTTACTTTGCAAATCCGACTACCACGAAAAAGTCTTTTCATTTTTCGTATTAATACTTATATAGCCAATGACACTCACAAATAACGTCGCTTTCTATTGGTAAAAGAATTTTCAAAATCGGTTCAGTAGATCCAGAGATTACTTCCTACAACCTCACAAACTTTACCTCTTTATAATATTAGTGTAGATATAGTGCTATTCTTTAAATAAGTAAATAAATAATTAAAGTTTGATCGAAGATCGGCTCTCAATTAACAAATTGTGAGCTTATACAGCAGCTATTTATTTTGAGTTGCGTTTTACACTCACATTTTGATTGTGTATGTCGTCGTCTGTCGCAATACGACTTAATCGTTTCGAAACCCTCGTTTCAATTTTGAGTGTGAAGTGGTAGATATGAACTCATAAATCATGAACTGAATGACGCGGTTCGAAATCCTGACAAAACCCCCGAGCTCCTAATCCGTAGCGAATCCGCGCACAATGGAGCCGTTGCGCGTCGACGACGTTCGTGCGCGCGCGGGCGCGGGGCGGAGAGATCTCAATTTATTGTGCGCATGAGACGAATTGCGAATAAAATTGTGAACGATCGATTGTGCGCCGGTTGTATAACGCCTATTTTATGCGATCGTAGCCTAGTCTTAAGGTGACTTGATATCTGGGAACTCAAGAATTGGGCATAAGAAAAGTTTGGTCCAAGATGGTGCCAAAAACTTCTTGCATGAACAGGGAAAATAGTGATTCTTTTAGTTCTTAAAGGTGACGTGGTACCTGGGAACGACTATATCTGAAGAACATTTGTTTTATGATTTTTTTTAAAAATATAAGCAACAATTTAAAAAACATTTAATTTATAACAGTCCAGCCATATTAGGGGTATCATATCATATCAGAATGAGAGATAATAAACTGAAAACTCGTACTTATACTCCTTAATTTTGGCATTCTAAAAGTCGTCTTAAAGGTCTCATAAAATCTTGTGTTTGCGTCGTAAGTCATTCAAGGTTCAATTTCACAAAAATCGATTTTTCGCGATTATCTAGGTTTCTATAGCTCCAATGTGTTAACATCCATTATAAAAATTGTAGAACATAAAATTTATGTCAAATTTTGTACCAAACAATTTTTTATGCGCTCAACCTTTTTTGAGATAGAGGGCGGAGAGCGCGCAGCGCTCAGCCATACATACTGTAATGCAAGGTAAATTGTGAATCTCGGCGAATATCACCATGTATAGCTGAGCGCTGCGCGCTATCCACCCTCTGTTTCAAAATGGGTTGCTCGCGTGAAAAAATGTTTGAAACAAAAATTGTCGCAAATTCTATATTCTACAATTTTTATGTAATATATATACATCATTGGGGCTATAGAAACCTAGATAATCGCGAATAACCGTTTTTGTATCATTTGGCCTTAAGTAACTTACGAAGTAGATACGAGATTTTATGAGACTTTTAGAACGCCAAAATGAAGGTGTACCTATACGAGTTTCCAGCCTATTATCTCTCATAACGAGGTTGACCCCTTTTTTGCTTAAACGACTGCACTATAAGCGAATCCCTCGATAAGAAACCAATTTATAATTTAGACTCATAAAAGATGCTTTAAAATGATTTCCAAAACTATCAGGCGCGATTACTCCTACAAGTGGTGAGTGTTTCATTTTAATTAAATTCTATTGACTGGTTAATTCTCTAGCGTCGCGCTTAGCCACATTTTTTAGCTAGCCCCTAAATTAATTATAATTAATTAAAACTTGAGGGCACTCTGAGAGTTACGCTAAATATGCTTTACCATTAACAGTTTTGTACCACCACCGAGTAAAGATAGTTTTACTGTGACATCCCTGCGATCAAAAGTTTAGTGTCCGCCCGCTCGCCGGCGTGTACGCACATTTAATCTGTGCCTGACGCTTCGTCGACGCTGGATTTTTATTGGTCAAACCCTACAATATTGACCCCGCCTAGTTATTCGCGGGTCCGCTAATTAAAGATATTTTTCTCAGGTATTATGTCGCCTTAGCTCTAGATCTAGCAGGAAAAACAGTTAAGATCGGTTCTAGAGTATGGATCAGTAATTTGAAATCCGCTTTACAGCATTCACAGAATTGAACGAGTTCAAAAGAAATTCCCTCACATGCCGTCGAACAAGAGGTTATATAGACCGGCTTTCGCACATAAAACCTCATAAATTTAAAAACCCACAGGACCATTAAAGACATAACATGTCTTCATAAGCTTTTACATAATCGATTAGACAGCCCAGCTGGTTTAGCAAATATTAAATTTTGTGCAATGAGAAAATATTGGATTGATTCTTATATTACCATTTAATAACGATAATTCAATCGTAATTTTGTTGAATTACAAGGTATTTTCTTAAAACTCCATTAATCGATTATATGTATCAACTTTTTCCTTATGGTTAATGCGGATATAACAGTATACTGTAGGTACAAAATGATTCATGTGTCCGACTATAACCGTACGTATACTACTACATGCTGTTATGTTAGAAGCGAGATTGCAAGGTCGCATCGTAATGAAATAGAATTATGTTTTAACATTACGACACGGTAACTACCGTCACGCCAACACCTTTACGAGTCATGTTAATTCATATGTCTGAGTTACCTATATATGTAATTCTTGTCTGAGTTACCACAAACTAACCACAGTCTGAGTTATATATGTAATCCTTGTTGAAACATGCGTAGATACCTATTTCCGTGTATTACATTCTTATATTTTTCTCAGTGTATTTCGCAGAAATAAATAATTGCAAAAATGAACGAAACTAAGCCATGCTGATCATTAAAAATTAAAAAAGCTGATATTAAAACAAAGACGGCATGATCTCACTACGATCAACATCGGAATCAACATCAGATAATCCCGATAAAAATTTATGAACATTTGAAAAACAATGAAATTCGAAAATTAATCATTCTAAAAAAAATCTAAAACTCTTCGGCTTCTAAAATCTTTGTTTAATAGCGTATTCTTGCACGGGTCCTTAAATATTCTACGTGATTTCGATCGCAATGCCATTACCAACCGATTCTATAGGTAGGTACAACCGCACAATAATAAGAGAAACTGCACCGGAAATTTATGTTTTCTCTGCGGACACAATTTACATAGTGTGAGTGTTTTATTTCGGCAAGTAGGTTTGTTTGTTTGTTTCTACTCTATTATGAAATTTCACAATGGGCTGGTTTTATTATCATACGACAATCTCTTACAACCAACCTTACTATAAACTGTTTGTATGTGTGTCTGCGTGTAACGTGTGTATAAATATGTGTCTTGTTATTGCATTCGACTGACAGAATTTAAATGCAATTCCGTTAATTGTATCCCAAAGAAAAATGGTGACCCAGTCAGGAATCGAATCGGTAACCTTACAATATAAGATCAGGTCACCTAGCCACTGTCCCACCGATGTATAACTCGGTTTTCACTTATATGGATCGGGGCAAAAATTAAAGCAGGATAATTGGTTTTTCACAAGGAAGAATCCCATAAATCACTCATCAGTATGTTCATTTATGATTACCAATTTATAAGTAAAATAATTTCAAGCTGTTCTCTTTTTAACATAATGTCGCGGGTGCGTGCGCGCGATTCGGTTTAGTAAGTTGGTTTTAAAACGTATGCGTTATATTATATATTTGTGTATGTATGTATATGTATGTGTATATGTATCTATATGAGTACCTACGTCAGTTAGGCTTCTCCACCCAAGTCAGAAAATAAGTCGTATGCCCAGATACAGATTCGGCCTAGTTGGGTATGCGCTGAGCAGGGTCATGTGAATGTGGGCTGTTGTTTACTTCGCACTTGGTATGACCTTTTTATGTGTTTTATGTGTTATATGTTTGAAAAAATAAAATAAAAAAAATCAAAAAATAAAATAAACCGTATATGTGGTAGAAACAGAGATATATATTGAGATGTCAACCACAACGGGCGAACCCGTCACCGCAGGACGTTTTAACGATTCATCGTTCTATCGACCGTGCAGTGAGCGTAGAAGACTTTGGACATAACAAATCCGACGTCTAGCTACGCCACAACCCGTTAGAGACCAACGCCTTACCGCGAGTAGCCACCTGGCGGGCGGCACTCGCGCCCTAACTACCAATTGTGACCAGATTTCTCCGGTCTCTCGATTGGTTCCGAGTTCGAGGTCGCTTGCGCGGTCCTCTCCCTTACGAAGCAGTGAAACGGAGTATACCGAATCTATCGCAGACCAAGGCGTCCTTTGCCCGACTCTGAACCGGGATCGGATGGCCAATGGTCATTTCAAGAGCAGTCGCCGTAAGGTAGACAACTACCCCCGCTCTATAGGAAACAATACAGTTCCCAGACTCCCCCGATTGTTAGTCGGAGAGCACAATCGATTGGCTTGCGCCGCTCGGTGCGCAGACCGTCCAGGAGCGCCAGAGGATTGATTCCCAGGGGAGACTGGTTGACCCAGTGTCCTACCCAGGCTCGCACCCCATGCGTGGAGGCCATCGGATGGGTGTTGACCCGTGAGTATGACCGACCCGGAAACAGAATGGGTCTTCGTGGCCAACTCAGCAAGGGCCCATTAGCTCCCCATAGCTCCAAGGGCTAGAAACAGAGATAGATATAGCTTTATCTCAACTTGAAGCGCTGGTCACCACTTTTGAAGGATTTAGTGTCTAGTTGACCGTGTGTTTAATAAAATAAGGGCGAAAAAACACTGAATATTGTATAAAAAGGTTTTTAATATAAATTATCTGCGAATCTTTGATTTCATTAAAATATACCTACAATATATAATATATATAAACGACATTTTTGATATTGCATTATTGGACGATATGCAGTTTACCTCTGTCATATTTTTTATTTACTAGCTAAACCTACCCTCAAAGGTGTTTATAATGTTTAAAAAAATAACTCGACCTACCAATATATAGATGTTTATGAATTCTTAAAAAAAAATTACCTACCTTACCGAAATATAGGTGTTTGGCGCTTCTTTAAATGCATATATCTCGCTTATTTATAGAGACAGTGCAAAGATTGAGGTGACATTAAAACAACTTCAATGTTTGCTACAAAAATATTTTCTATACCGCATAAATACCGAAATATTTTCCATCCGATGTTCCATAACATTTATTTTTTATTTCTGAAGAAACCATTACAGACAAGGTTCAGGAAAAAAAATATTACCGAAATAAACCCATGTGTTTGATGTTTCTTTATACGCATCTATCTCGCTTATTTATAGATGCAGTGCAAATATTTTTACAGATTCGGAATCAGTGTGGTGAATATCATAAGGTGACATTTTTTTTATGTTTCAAAGAAGATTTTACCATACTGCATAAATACCGAAATATATTCTATGCGATGTTTTTTTAGCACATTACATTTATTTTTTTATTTTTGAAGAAACCATTGGATATAAGGTCAAGAAAAAAACATTTATATAAGGCTTGGTAAGTACTGTAAAGGAGTACTTAACGATTAGTAAGTTATTTTTGCATTTTTAATTAGATAAAAAAAATATTTTTAATTAGATAAAAACGAGCTATTGCAAAATCGTAACAATCTTTACTTTATCATTATGAATAAGATATAAGTGTTTAAAGAAGATGACTGTAGGTTAAGTTAACTTTCTTTTAAACGGTTCATAAAGAGCTATATGACGGTAGGTTAGGTTAGTTTTTTAAAACTTCATCTTGCCCTATTTAGCGGTAGGTTAGGTTTTTTTTTTTAATTGCAGAATTAGTTAAGTAAACTGCGAATATTGAAAAAATATTTAATTGTTTCTTTCACGCGGATCTTTTTTTACGTCGCTCATTTAAAAAATTAATAACACTTCCAGGCAAGGATACACGTTCGCTATTATTTACACACCAAGCAAGACGTTGAAAGGTTGTTTCCGTAAATATGTCGTTTTGACGACGGACAATGCCCTTTCAGATTCAGACCTTCCAGAATTTTGTAATATTGAGCGTCGGCGTACGCAGTACCGACGCTCCCGTCGGCAGGCCTACTGAAAATCCGCGGGCGCCCCCCTTCCCCCGGCTTCCCCTGGCTTGGGTGCAAGCCCCGCCTTCAGCCATACAGCCAGGCCCCGCCCCCTCGCCACCACTCCGGCCGAAGCGAGGGGAAACCGGGGGCGATGTTCACACGGCCGAGTGGCGCGGAACGCTCAGTGCTAAACGGCCGGTCCGCTAAGCAGCGGCTGCCTGTCGCGCGCGCGACTCTTCCGGCTGCTGGAGATCCTCACGCCTCAGATCTCATCGATTTCAACATTGACCGATTCCGACCCTCCACCGACGCATCGCGCCCTTGAACCATACGAAAAACCCAACCGAGGGCAGTGCGTTTTGCCCTTGCCTCCACGCGTACTCCTCAATCGCGCTGACTTTACCTTTTTCATTTTGTGCATTTGTGTTAGACTTAATTGTTGTGATTAGTGTATGAAGAGAGAAGACCGGCCCAATAAGCCTACATACCCAGGTAGGATTATTTCCATTTTAACATTATTTTTATTTAATATTTTTTTATTTATATAATACTTGTACTGAACATGTACTTACAAGTAGAGTAATTGAAAATTGAAGAACAATAATTATAAAAAAAAGGAATAATAAAAACTTAGAAAAAGAATAAAAAACACGACTGCCGTTACAAACACTGAAATACCTACTGTATTTATAACTATTTTTATTTCGGTTTTTTATGAAATATTTGTTGTTTATTTTGTGAAATATTTTCGGAATATACCTACAAAATCGGACCTTTCATTTGACACTAAAGACGATATATTTATGTTAGTTTATTGACATTTAAAGGTTTGGACATTTAGACCACTATTTCCTTAATATTTGAACAGTTAAGGTACTATATGACACTCGGGATCACATACTGATTCTAACAATATTATAACATACTTTATAAATCGGATCGAGCGTTTAGAAGTTACGGTGGAATTAAGAAACGGTAAACATACAAAGATGAACCCTGAACACATTACTTTATTTTTTTGCTGGACAGTCGTGTAAAAAAAAGTAGGTAACCCTCCATCGCTTCACATTATTAAATATCAAAAATGCTTTATAGAGATAAATAATAAATAAGAGATACGAATATTTATTTTCTACTCATAATATAATTTGTCATATGTTTATTTTTAATTTAAATCTATCAGCATACAAATATATATTTTTTGATGATTTAAAAGATTACGGATATTAATCTTTAAAATCAGCACATTTTTTCTTATGGTTTCATATGTATATTTAACTTAAAAAACCCCCACTCCACAAACCTTTACCTTTTATTTTTTTGCGTTTGTGTTAGACATAATTTTTGTGATTAGTTTATGAAGAGAGAAGACCAACCCGATAAGCCTTTACCACCAGGTAGGATTATTCCCGTCATAAAATAAGAAAAGTATTTTTTTCACAACATTTTATTTTGTGTTTATTCTTCTTTATAAGGACTAACATTCGTTATTAAAATCAGAAAATCTGTGTATAAATAAGGGAGCCGCATGGAGTACTCATGATTATTCATTTCATGATTATTTTAATTGTGTTTTTTTTTAAACTATCGACTAAATCCAATCATTTTGGCAGTCGGAGATGGATTATTACAACAACATTTGTCTATTGCCCCAATTTTACAGTTGTAGTTTTAAGTTTCTAATTAGACTATTTTATAACTGACTATTCGTTTTTATGTTTTGACTATTTATATTTTTCAGTTAGGTATATCTATTTAGGCATCTATTAATCAGCTTACGTTATTTTAAAAAAGTTTGATATTCCTTTCATAAATCCATCTGTACAAAATTGACATAGGTACACAAAAACATGTAAAATCAATTACATTATGCCAAGAGTAGGGACTCCTAGCAACTGGCCTATAATATAAATTATCAAAACAAAATAAATAATTTATATTTTTTAAATGATTTTGTTTGCATTCCTCAGATAATATTCGTTTTTTTTTATTTTACACGTACTTAAACTATTTAGTAAACAGATTTTTCGCTATCTACCAATATAAAATATTATATAATTGGATTATAAATTGCGAAGCTACAGGTTTTGGTTATTTTATTATTCCAAAGACTGTACGTTTTAGCTAAATTGTAGTTTTAGCTAAATTGTACGTTTTAGCTATTACGTTTCAGCGAAATTGCTTTTTATCTTTTTATTAACCTGATATTACTATTTTTCATTATTTTATTACTTCTTCACATTTCATTGAATATTTATTATTACCTACTCTTGTTTTTTAGATTTTGACAATAAACTTTTATTTCAACTAATAAAAAATATTTTACTTTCGTGCGATGCAGTCTGAAGTAGGAATCTGAAAATTTTAAAAACCGAATGTAATATTACTTTTTTGTTATTTTTCCTTGAATTTATCACTGAATTATGCTAATTTTGAAATTATGCTAAATTGTAAAGCCAATCTGTAAAGATTTTAAAGAAGTAAATTAAATTTATTCATAATCATTTTTATTGAAATTTTTAAAAAGCCATAACTTATATACTTCTGAAATAATTTTGAAGAAACTCACAACTTAAAAAACGCAGATTATGTTACCTATATACCTACCTACATTTAAAGCAAAATTCTTGGACTTTTGGTTTTTACACTACTGTTTAACAAAAAAGGAGTGTAATGTGTTCAGGGTTCATCTATGTATGTTTTCTGCTTTTAATTCCACCATTACTTCTAAACGTTTAAACCGATTTAGAAGTGTGGTATTGTTAGAATCTTTATGTCATCCCGAGTGTCAAAGGATTCCTTAACCGTCCAAATATTATATAAGTAGTTGTCTAAATGTCCAAGTGTCCAAATGTCAATAAATTAACATCAATATATCGTGTTTTAGTGTCGAATGAAACATCTGATTTAGTACATTCCGGAAATATACATGTGTATATATGAATAACCACAAATATTTAAAAAAACCTAATAAATATAATTATAAATACATACTTTGTAACGGCAGCCATGTTTTTTATTCTTCTTGATATATTTACCTGTTTTCATAATTACTTAGTGATTTATTTATTTTATTTAGAAAAAATCGACAATTATGAATTAAATTAAGGTGTAGAAACGGAAAGATATTTGAATATTTTTTGCTAAGCAAAGAAATACAGATTTGTTGGATTTTATCAACTTCACTACAGTCTGTTCTGTAGTGATACCTGTATTATAATTTACTATATAGTACACCTACATATTTTCGTTAAGATAATTGACAATATAATTCAGGAATTTAAAGTAAAAAGAGTCGTAAAATAATTATGTATCCACATTTTTCGGCCCGTTTACCGCAGCCCAAAATAAAGTGTCCTGTTACCGACGTATGAAAAGAGACAGCTCCCCGTCTCCATTTCAATCTTCTTCGGTTTTGTTGAATTTGTATAAAGCTTTTGTAAGCCAGTTAGTGAATTTTGTTGCCGTTTCTTTGTTGAACCGGCACTTTTGTGAGTAATATTATGGCTATTTTTAAATGCAGCACAAGTGGTGGAATTCGCCGTCGGAGAACTTTATTTTCTAGTTTCTTACAAGGCTGATAAGATTTAAAACGACTTACCTCCTCTTATCAGAAAAAGAACGCAATGGCATGTTTCAAAATTAAGTATAAGTCAGTTTGTACTATATCGCCAGCAGCAAAACTGTTATTTAATTTCATTATTTATTGTTGTTATTTTATAATAATATTAAAATTTTTATTTGCAGCTGCTAATACAAAAAAATATATATACAACAATTACCTAAATATGTTAAATAAAATAAATACCACTACTTCCGCTACATAAAGTGAAGTTTTGTATATATAATTATTTTTATTTTTATTACGGTTTTTTAATTAAATACTTGTGGATTAGGTATATATCCATATAGATACATGTATATTTCCGGAAGTGACTTAATCAGACCTTCTATTTGACACTACACTCGATATATTTATGGTAATTTATTGACATTTGGACATTTAGACAACTGTTTACTTGATATTACTTGATATGCGGACAGTTAAGATACCCTATGGCACTCGAAATAACATAACGATTTTAACAATACCATACACTTCTGAATCGGTTCAAGCATTTAGAAGTTATGGTGGAATGAAGAAATGGAAAACATACATAGATGAACCCTGAACATATTACACTTCGTTTTTGTTGGGCAGTCGTGTAAAAAATCAGGGCAGTTTTCTTTAAATCATACATTATCAAAAATCTTTTTTACAGGATGAATATTTTTATTCATAAAATATTTCCTGTGAATTACATTTAAATTAAATACAAAAAAAATGGTTTTTAAGTCAGATATCAATTAATCTGAACGGTGAATGTTAATAAAAAAAACAGAACGATCTATAAATCTTGCTTTTTGCAGTAAATGGATCGCTTTGACAAAATTTTCCATGGTTATTTCGGCATTGTCAATTTTATAACAATTGATTCCTCGACTCTTTACAAGACAAAATTACTTCAGTATCTTGGTAAGGTGTCTTTTTAAAATCTCCTAATATGTCTGTGTATTAACATCTTTGCTAATGTCATAAAAGCCACATAATTAAAGATTATCTATGGATGAGATATCACTTATAAAAAACTCGCTTGCTTGTACGCTTGCTAAAAAAAAGGTTATTGTATCGTTTTCTTCAAATTTCTTTTCACTGATGTCTCCGGCTCCGAGAGATATAATTTTGTATATTTTGTTTGTACCTACCTACCTACCAACTTTTGTATACTGTTTGTATTTTTTGCTTTTGTAATATTTTTGAAAATAAACCTGATGTATCACTTTAACAAAACGGCCCTCAATTGGATAGTTTCCTTATTTCATGGTAACCTAAATTTTAAGGTTTAATACTTTATTAATTTCATTTTTGTACATTTAGCCCCATTGTTATCAATGTTATAAGTAACTCGGAAAAATTGAACACAGAAATGCAGCTAATGCTCATTGCCCACCTAACTAGGACTAAACTGTCCCGTATCTAGGCGGGTCAGAGTAATTAAAATAAGTAATACAACTTATGTAACAATTAGCCTAATTAACGTAAAAAACTTTTTATTTTTATAATTAACGAATGTACTTAATTAAGATTGAATAATATATAATAATAAATAAATAACATTATAATACAAATCAAAACACTAAATTTGTACGAATAATACATTGTAGGTAATACAATATGGCAAATACAAATATACGTAAATATGATTTCAATAAATAATAAATGATATATGGTATAAACATATTTATAATTTAATAAAATATATAAACACAATTATAAAAGCAGTGCTAAAGAATATAAAATAATATAAATAAAAATATGAAATGATATACCTACTATTAATATATACATAATATTTTATATAAATATACAATTTTATTTTTAATTTAACCGTTATACATACGCTTTACAAACCAAGTTTTTAGATTTAGACCTTCTTAATTCAAATAACCATTTATTAATATTGTCTTTAAACTAGATTACCTACAATTTTTATTTCTTGGAATTTATTGATTTTGATATTTTGTGTTTTTTATGTAGGTAGGTACTATTTATTAGCCAGATAAATGATTTTCAAGGAGAGAACTTTCTTTCATTCTTCTAGTTTTATCGATATCAATAATACATTTTTTTGCTTGCGTCATGATTTCTTTGTCAGTAGCGAAGTAGCGATCCCTGTCAAATCATTGTATCCCCAAGTGCGTCGCTTGACTCGAGCAAATAAATAAGCCATATTTCACACCTTTTAGCTCGCCGTCCCCATTATGCGATGCGTTGACAGCGGCGCGCGGGGTGTGAAAGTGTGAAACATGCCGTATTTTTTTGTTACGACTATTCGACATATTTTTTCAGAAAGGTATCCGTTAATGTGCGCGATCAATGGCGGCACTGTCGACGAATGGAAACAATCGACGCGCGAATTTGTATGAATGCTTTGTTCGACGATATCGACTCTTCTGTCGTCCTGCTGGGGGATGCCCCGAGATAGTTTTTCGGAGATGTCTCTTCGGGGAAAAGTCGATCGTGGCTAAAGTAACATTTTTTTTTTCATTTATTTAAGTCCATAAAAATACATTTAATTACAAAAAACATTCTATTACTTGGAAAGAGATTCAGATATGATAGTTTGTGGTTTACCACCTCACTAGGAATAACCTGTATCGAGGTGGTACCAACAGAAATTGTATATTGCCTGCCGAAAGAGCATGATATATCCACTCTTAGGTTTCTATTTTATTTTATTAGTTTTTTAACTTTATATTGCAATGGTATGGACATTTAATAATTACAAGGATGGAGGTAGTTACTTTTTCTAAAATTTAAACATTTTGAAGAGACCAAATGAAACGGAAGGTACCTATTCTAGTTAAAATATTAATAAATTAATATTCTTACATACTAATATAATACATACATAGATACGACAATAGCATAAATTTTACATGAATTTATATTTAAAGTATATATAAATAAAAATTATTATAAATAAGTGCATACATATAATATCATAATTAAAAAATACAAATATATTATTATGATAATACGAGTATATATTTACATATGCAAAAGTGTCTTGATAACTATTTATCAAAGAAAATGACAATTTGCAATGCCATTTATTATATAATATGGAAGTTAATTAACCCCTTGAGTATGATACGACCAAATCTGGTTCTGAAACAATTATCCGTTGAGTATGATACGACCAGATCTGGTTCCGCGTTTTTTTCACTTCTTTGACGTTCTCATATTTATTCATAATTATCTAATTGTTTTACAAAATGATATTTCAATATTCTATATTCGAAATTTCAATGCAATCATTGTGCAGTTGTTCTTTTTATGATTGGTGTAGTAGTTTCGTAGTTATAGTACTTTAAGGTCGATGTCGCCGAAAATCCTGCAAAAGAGACAGATGCATCCATGAAAATACCCATTTACTCCAAGGGTTAAGAATGTACTAAAATACAATACAATAGAGCCGTAAATTTGCATAATATATATTAATAGATCAAGGACGGTACACTTACCGCCATGACAAAGTTCTCGCTGTTATTCGCGAGGTAATTAGTCTCTCAGTGGCTCGTGCCAACAAGGGTTTGACAGTATCCTCCAAACCCCCAATACAGTTTGTGCGGGATGGCTCTAAAGGCAAAAAACATTTAACTACAAAACCTTTCTCAATAATCGAGAAAGCTACAGATTGGATTCTGGAGGTTGATTCGGTCTCTAAGCAGTATAAATTCCCTGAAAGTCTCGGATGCACAGCCCTCCGTCCAGATATAACTCTTTACTCTCTATCTCGGAAGGTGGCTCTTATTGTAGAATTAACTGTTCCATGGGAATCAAATATCCCAAAAGACCACGAGTACAAATTAAATAAATACCATGATCTTGCAAATGCCGTAACCCGGAACGGCTTCACTGTTCACCTTCACGCCGTGGAAGTTGGCGCTCGTGGCCTGCCAGCTAAATCTCTATTTCACCTCTTTAAAGATCTTGGCCTTTCCAGAAAAATAATCAACTCTTTCTTAGAAAAATTATCTAAAACTGCGATTTGCGCATCTCAAATTCTATGGCTTCGAAGGGGGAGTGAATGGGTGGCAAGGTGAACGCTCACATGTGGCAAGACAGCTGTCCTAAACCTACCACAGCCGGTTCGTAAGTCCGGAATCCACTGCTCACCCCCCAGAAGTGTAAAAAAAAATAGTATTATGATGGGCCCGACTCCGGTCGGTGAATTCCATGGCAGCTCCGTTTGTATTTATTTATTATAGAAATATGTTCATTCAACAACAGTAATATTTCTGTTGAAATTAAAGCAAAACTGCAACCGAAACTCTGATATGAATGTGTCTTACCAACCGTAAACTGTTTGTCGCTGTAACTTATGAACCGGAGGATCTATAACCATAATTGAATCATAATTGAATCGAACATTTCAAAAACCCTATAATGGGCCAGTCAGTAGAGATTCAAAGCTGGGTGGTATGGTTTAAAAAGGTGGCGCAGAAGATTTTTTTTAATATTATATGTATATGGATGCATCTGAGTAAATGTTAAAAATGCTAACATCACTTTTATTTGGATTTGGGTACTAAAAACCATGGTACATACAGATTGTAGAGCCCTAGAAATCTACCAAAGAGCTTCAACTGGATCTTATCACTTCACTAGGCAGAGCATGTATTGAGGTGTTGTGAGGGATTTGACAGCTGGTGGAGCGATCGCATTGATTTTTCCACTAATCTTTACTAATATGATAAAGAGGTAAAGTTTGTGAGGTTGTAGAAAGTAATCTCTGGATCTACTAAGCCGATTTTGAAAATTCTTTTATCATTAGAAAGCCACGTTATTTAAAAAGACGTTTTCGTGGTAGTCGGATTTGCAAAGTAAGTCGGAGAAAAAACGGTAGAATGAAAACGTTTCTTACGAACGCTGCTTTAATGATTAGAAATATATGATTGAGTTTTAAAGAAAAGTTGTAGAGTCTACAAAAAAGTCAGTGGCAGCATATGTCTAAATTTTATATTTAAGTCACAAAAAGTAGTTTTTTATATTAAAAAAAATAATTTAAATCGTTAGGTCAGGTTTATTGGTCATATTATCAACAATTAGGAATTCATATCAAAATAAGTAAATTTATCGTCTCATATGTTTAAAAGAAAAGACTTTATCCTTTTACTGCATATAATTTCCCTTGTACTGCATAAATGGTTAGAGATAAGACACTACAAATAAGACACTCACAAGAAGACACTCACAAATAACGGTATTATAGTCAAATTGGCATGCAAATACATATATACATATGCAGTAAAAATATAACTCTTCTTTTGGCAGTCAGGAAATAAATCATAGCACTCAGTACTAACCGAACCATACTCATAATTTCATCACAAGTAAAAAGTTTTACCGCCCAACGAAGTGGGCACGGGTCAGCTAGTATGTTAATAAGTCCACAGCACCCGATTTTCATGTTTTAATAATTGGAATTGTTTCTTCTTTGTTTGGATCAATTGAATATATGATATGATTCTTTTATTCCTAGTCGTAACTTAGCAACCGATTATCTGAATTTCGCAATTTTTTCAAAGGTAAACATGTAATTTTTTTGGCTTCTTTTACGGTATACCTACAAGCATTAATTGTAGTTTATCAAGGAATTCAAGTCCCGTCGCAATGCAAAGTTCAATTAGGGCTGCGACGATAAAAGGTCAAAAGCGTCCTCGCTTTTTGCCGGCTACGCTTTTGCTATGGCAGCATCAAAAGAGCGCTGTAGTGGGTTTGTACTTTGACTCGCACAGCTCTCCGCTCGCTTGATACAAATTCGTTATAAAGAATACCTATATACCTACACGCGAGAATAACGTGTATATTTGTAGATGCCAATAACATTTTGTCGCGGAATATAATTTATGGGTTTAAAATCAAAGAGGGTTGGCACAAAACGGAAAAAAACGGCACAAACGGAAAAGCCTTGCTCTGAAAAAATCATGAGCATAAGAGGTACGTCGAATTATAAAGAATATAACCATAAACTGATAATAACCACTTGCAAGTGCCTACCATTGATTATATAGGACATTAGATTCAGTATTCAGTATTCACTATTCAATTTACTCATTCAGAATATACAATAAAATCATGAATTGTCATCACACATATAGCTAATTATCGCATATTAGAATTCGTCAGTTGTTAGTAATATATTAATATATGTAGATATAAAACTATTATAACGCTGTTTTTAGTTTATTTTTTTCTAGCTAGGATACCCAATTCATTTTCAACAACTTTCTATAGCCCTTGAATAACTTTATTATTTAAAAAAAACAAATTATGAGGTTTGAGAACAACAGTGTGAATGTTTTCCAATTTGATCTGTTATTTCTTTCAATTATCTCAATCAAGAATTTGTAGTGATTTTAGAAATAGAATAACTGAAAAATATTACATGCAACCACCTTAACATGTCTTTCACATTATAAACTCGGGAGCAATGAATCCGGGTCACCAACATAAATCTCAATATCTTGAATACTAAGAATGCTAGGTTATCTAAATAAAAACTGTTTTATTGACTTTTTAATACTACTAAATTAAATTGTAATACTATTCAAATGAAGCAATAATGCCATCAAAGAGCTAAAAATAAAAACAAACGTAAAAACGAATCACTGTTACACATTTTGTAAAAAAAAAAACGAATTCACTGCATTTGTTTTTTGCCTTTTTTCTGTTCTGTCACAAAAAAACATAAGACACTTTCCTAGTATTTAATATTCATTATTAATAGGGTAATTATGTCACGTACACCCATTCTTAGTTTCTAAGATATTAGGTTAAATTAGTGATCCGGATTCATTGCTCCCGAGTGTATTTGATATTTTTTGTTATATTCTGTGGTGCAAGATGACATTAGTTTAACCGGTGTTTCCATTATATTTAAAATGAAAACTACCGGGAGGCCATAAATGAAAAGAGGAGAGCTCGCTATCGTGTTTGCGTATGCATATAATATATGTATGCATGTGTGGGGCGGCGAGCGAGCGTACTTTGTCGCTGCGAGTGATTGATGTCGAGAGGAGAGAGAGTATCGGGCGCCCATAACGCGTGGAGAGGTGGAAAAAGCGGCCGCCCCATACACGGGAGAGCGGGCGCACAAAGCCACCGGCAAAGTGGAGGAGAGGCTCCATACAAATCGGCGTAATTGTCGAGTTCAAACGTCTCGCTTGGAGCGACGCGCGCGCGCGCGCCCTCCTTTATTCATATGAGCTCCTGGTATGAAAATCGCCAATTTCGAGCAATTGCGCTTATTTTAATTAAAGATTTGGCTCTCAACTTTAGAGGGTCAAGTACATATAAATAACGAACACAGTTAGTAAAAATGACAAATTTTATCTGAATATTAATTTCATTAATAAAATCTATGAGCGCCTTCCCTCGGTCGGCGAACGAGCCCGGTTAGGTTCCATTCCATCTGTTCTCTATCCTTTGCCGAGGACGAACCGAACATCCCGGGCCTTAATATTTGATTTAATATATGGCGGAATAAAATTATTATTAGTGTTGCTTCTTTTATATGAGATATTCCAACCAAAATCTCACAATGTGATTTTAGCCTAACAAGGCATCTATGTACCAAACTTGTAGTATATAAGTATCGATATTCGATGTCTATAAGTCTAATATTTCGAGATTGAAATATGACTAGAGCGCTCCCTGGTGAACCAAATTCAACTACAACCTTTTCAACCCTTGCCATGACCAAATGACGCATCCAAGCCAAATTTTAGCTCAATCCGATTAAGAGTTTGGGCGCTATCGTAGAGATTGCGAATACACACGCAATCACACAGACACATAGACAGACTTCCCCCTGGAAACAAGTAAATATATTAAAAATAATAAAAAACACGACTGCCCTTATAGAAACTAAACTTTGTATTTATATATGTTTTTATTACGGTTTTTATGATATATTTGTGTTTTATGTATTTATACATATATATTACCGGAATGTACTCAATCTGATCTTTCATTTGACAATAAACACGATATATTTATGTTAATTTATTGACATTTGGACATTTGGACATTTAGACAACTGCTTACTTAATATTTTGACAGTACGATGTTACAAGTAAAACAAGTAAATATATTAAAAGGAATAAATAATATGACTGCCATTACCAAAAAAAAACTACCGTATTTATAATATATAATATAAGTTTTTTTTAAACACTTTTAGTTTATGTATTTATTCATATAGATACATACCTATATATTTTCGGAATGTACTCAATCAGACCTTTGACACTAAACACGATATATTTATATTAAATTATTGACGTTTGGACATTTCGACAACTACTGACCTGATATTTAGATAGTTAAGATACCCTTTGACACTAGGGATGACATAGCGATTCTATCAATACCACACATGTCTAAATCGGTTCAAGCGTTTAGAAGTTATGGAGGAATAAAAAAACGGAAAACGTACACAGTTGAACCCTGTACACATTACGCTCATTAATCTTAATCGTCTCAGGGGAGGCTCACAATGTAGGTGTTCGTCTTCATCTCGATTTATTTTAGCGCGTTTACAACACTTTCCTTCTTTGTTGGCTGGTGGGCCGGGAACGTAAAAATAGAACTGTACTATAGAACGTTTTGCATGGTCGGGTGGTATATATTGAGTGGGCCAAAAAGAGAAGAGCGGCGCGAACGCATCATTAGGGATGCAAACAAATTTGTCTGTGGCGCGAGATGCGACGCTCGCGATAGCCCGCGGTCCCGTCTCGACGATCGATCGATCATCGACGTCACTGCGATCGAGTGGTCGTCGCGGCGATCGAGCTGTCGCGCTGCGGCCCACCCGACTCTCCAATTATAGCCACAGATCAAAGAGCCACCGCCCCCATTAATGACTTGGTGACGAACCATTTCACATCGGCGTTCTTCACATTGCAACTCCGCTCGAGCGCGCACTTCAAACAACACAATATACAACACTATTCGTAGAGATGATATAGGCTGCACCAAACCTTTTGCTCCATCGACATTGCGAGAAACATTACAAACACGAAGATCAAAGATTACAGATCAAGAATAACAATCACAAAAATCGGTAAATAATACTAAATTGTACAATTGCATTTAATAAAATATACAATAAAATTAAATGATTTTTCAACTGATAAACTCAATGCTTAAATGAACAAAGGCAATGATGTACAAACGTAGCAAGTCACAATGCACAAATGTAGTAAGTCAAACAGAACTAAACACAAGTAATTATATTATAGGAATAAAAAACACGACTGCCGTTACAAAACGTATTTACAATTATTTTTATTATGGTTCTTTTATGAAATATTTATGGTTAATATATTTATCCATATTAATATCTACAAATATATTTTCAGGATGAACTCAAATAGACCTTTCATTTGACAAAAAACACGATATATTTATGTTAATCGGAATCATTGTTATCGGAACTGAACCAACATGTAAAATTTCAACTTCATAGGATTAGAGGAAGTGGTTCTAATTTAGTTTGCAACATTTGCCTAAAACAAAGTAACATACTAACATACGTATATACTGGGCTCGATGGCGTTTCTTCGTGAACTAAAATCGGAAATTATTCCGTGTGAACGAGACAGGGCAATACGCTAGAGCGGAATGTGAAATGAACGGTTGTTACTTTTTCGCGTTCAAACCACCCACAAAAGATAAAGCATCTGATTCTAACACCGCACGAAAAGTGTTCAAATTTATTCGGACGAATATAAGTTCGACAGGTAGTTTTTATCGACGACCGTTCGTTTCATATTCTGCTCTAACGTATTGCTCTATCTCGTTCGCTTGAACTAATTCCACAAGGAACTAGTTCACAAGGAAACGCAATCGGGCCCACTAACAAACACAGCAAAGTAAATAAAAGGTTGTCATTAGCATGCATTTCTACTTTAATTTTCAGACACACACACATACACATTTCTCACATACACATACACATTTCTCGAAAATGGTAGCACTTTGTACATAGGTAAATGTGTTTTAATCAATAATTACAATGTTAGATTGCCATATTTACCATTTGCCATAATACAATGCGCCTGAAAGTAAGTAGGTACCTATGCAAACTCTGAAATTCAAATCACTTCTGTATTCTACAGGATATATGGTTTATAATAGCCTCTGAGTATCCACTGGCACACGCCGACGCCCTCAGACATGACACATTCACACTTCTCATCCCCGGTGGAATGCCGTCGACTACCCATCAAAAAGGACCGAAAAAGCGCGGGTCTCCGCGATCAAACGGCGTGCACTTGAACCCGCGCAAAGGGAGGGTAGAATTATCCCACCTCACCTCCATACCACCCACCCGCATACCATCCTGCCGCGGTACGGGAGTCTACGGTGGTTTAATCTTCGACATCCGGCACACGAATCAAACCAATCTCGTATGAAACCTCATTCTGGATTTTTTTTGTGGTTGTCGACTACAACGGGCGAACCCGTCACACCAGGAAGTTATAATGATAATGATCATTCTATCGGTGAGCGTAGAAGGCTTTGTGGATGATACAAATCTACCGTCCGTCAAAAACCACGAATTCGCCAGGGGCCAACGCCTTTCGGCGAGGCACTAGGAAGCAACCCAGGGGCTGCCTCATCCCACGGTAACCAGTTTTGGTAGAATATCTCCGTCTGGAATTAACCTTCAGGATACTTCCCTTCTCCCGAATGGTTACGGGACCGAAGTCGCTTACGCGGCCTCTACCTGTCGTATTTCAGTTGCAATTCAATAGGAATTTATCGCGAACTGGGCGTCATTTGCTCGTTATACCACTCGGATTCGGGTGGCCAATAGGTCGTTTCAAAAAAAGGCATGACAACGGGTCAAAATCCACCCTCGAAGGTCCGGTGGACATTGGTCATTCTCTCTCGTCAGGTCCAGAGGGGGGGGGGGGGGGGAGGGTACCTCGATGACCCTCCGGTTGAGGCTGAGGAGGAACTGTGATGGAAACTACTGATCAGAGCCAATGACTATCCAATATTTTCCCTATTTCGGCGTAATAAAAGTTTAAAAAAAATAAGAAATTTATATTTTAATTATTATTCTTATACTCGTATTAGAGTTTTCGCGTTTTTCTGATTTGTGTAATTGATCTGTGTAATTAAATATTAATAACACGGGATATATAGGAATTACCAAGTATATATTAATCAAATATAGTTAATATTCCACACAATACAAGGCACAAATCGATGTACAACATTCCCACAATACAAGGCACAAATCGATGTATACTCATAATTCTATACCTGCAACATCACAATTTCAAAGGACAACTCAATACAGAAGCATAACATTTTATAACTGGTTACCAGATGAATTAAAAAATATACAAACATATGCACTATTTAAAAAACTTACCAAGGAATTTTTACAGCAAAAATGTTTATATGGCACGGACTTTTAAAATTTTATATTCACAATTGACTACTTGTTTATTTTATTTATTTTTTATTTTTTTTTAACTTCCATTTTAATCCTATTCTGAACACTTCATTTTACAGACAATTTACTTACTGATTATGTAACATGATTTATCAATTATTGCTGCTTATTATTGTTTGATTATTATTATTATTTGATGCTTTCCAAATTGGACTCCTTGATTATTATTATTATTATTGTTTTTTTTTTATTTGAAGATTCATACTTTTTTTTATTTTTGGATTTGGTATTTCTATTTTTGATATTTATAAATGATCTTTTCTATAGTTAGACAATGTAATGGTTTATTTTGTATAGTTTATTGACTTTCAGATTTCTAACGTGATTTAATTTTATTTTTGCCAGATATATTATATGTTTAAAATATGAATATTATAACAAAAACATTTATTAATTGTAAGTTCTATACCCTTACCGGGTTTTTTGGAATAAATAAACTTTGAACTTTGAACTTTGAATAATCAATAGTCTTTTATTGGTCAAATATCAAACATCAAAATTGCAAATATAATTGATTATATCATAATCCTAATTGTTTAAAACATTATAAATAGGTTAGAAAACGAATTTACCGCGTGAAATTTGTAGCACCCGACGTTTCGGTGACGTTGCAGCCGCCGTTGTCCAGGGTAGACAGGGTATAGGTATGCTTAAAACATAATTTATTTATTTATTTTTAGGAAAACCAACAGCTAATTATAATTTAACAAAAATACGGAGTAAGATAACATAGAGCCAAGTAAAGGTTTTCACGTTAGGGTAGCGTTGTAGAAACATATGTGATCTTTCAATTAAAGCTATCGATTAAAAATGCATCATAAATTATTTAACAATTAATGCTAAAGAATTCACTGGTCAGCCGCTGCCTAGCTGAGTTAATACTCGAATAGATCAAAGTCAATGCATTTAATCAAGTCATTGAAATTGTCACTATATAAATGTAACATGTAATTACTTTTTTATTTAAATCAGTAAAAATAGTAGGTACTAAAAATAATCAAAATTTAGACAAAATAAAAGATAGATGCTCAATAATATTATACGTAAAACGACAACAACTACAATTTACAAATAAATAATATCAACTTATTACTACGAGGTATATTTTTTCCCCACTGAAACCCTTGCTAAAATGTTATTTTTTAAGTTAATGTTTTAAAAATGAAATTGCTAATAAAGTTGACATTGGGCTCGATTGCGTTTCTCTTGGACTAAAACCGAAAATTAGTTCATGTGAACGAGACAGAGCAGAACGTTAGAGTGGAATGTGAAATGAACGGTCACTTTTCCGCATTATAACTACCCACCGAAGGTAAACAGGTAAATCTAACACCGCACGAAATGTGTTCAAAACTTATTCGGGCATCTATAAGTTCGAAAGGTAGCTTTGGTGCGGGAAATTCGACGATAGTTCTTATTTTATTTCACAAAGAAACGCAATTCGGGCTCATTGATCTTTATGTTCCATAACCCTTCAAATGTTATCATATAACTACGTTTCGTGTGCCCAATGATGTAGTTCGTAGGGTATACCCCTTTCGGCTTCCGGTCTGTATGAAAATTGCGGGAAATCGCAAAGCGCATTTATTTCGCCCTTTCGGTAAAAACCGGTTTTGTTGCCTCTTTGCTCATTATATTTTTCTTGGCGATACGTCAAGGGCCACTCGAGATCTCTCCCTCAATCGAGCTTCTCATTTCGAGAGGTTATATATACTTATATACCATAGTCGATTATTCGATTGAGAGCGAGTAATAATATTTGCCCGATTAATACCGACTGTCATAGTATATAGAGCTAACTGATATTAATTGGAGGCTTTAGTTTGGGGTCCGATAATTAGGGATCATTGTAGTTTACCCCCCCCCCCCCAATGATCATTATAGATTACCCACTAATGATCATTGTAGTTTACCCCCCCCCCCCTTCCCCCCTTCTTCCTTCCCCCCCCCCCCCCAATGATCATTGTAGTTTACCCTCCTGTGATAATTTGAAATCACAAATCCTTTGTAGGTCGGTGGCTACTTGCGGGGAATGTAGACCACTGAGCAGGCACCTATCCAGACTCCAGTTTCGGAGGGGGGGGGACATTCCGTTTCTGGGGGGAGCAGTTTCGGGGGGGGGGGGGGAGGAGCACATGACACACGCGAAACAACGCGCGTGGAACCCAACAAACTTGAATTTTCCCGTACATTGACAAGAAATTACACCTGGATTTCGAGGGGGGTTAAATCCCAACTCCCCCCCCCCCCCTTCCCAACGGATACGCATCTGACATTCCTTCTGTTACTCAGTTTTTTCTCGACTTCATTTTTTACTCACTCGAATTTCGAGCGTCCCCTGTGTGTGTGTCCTCTCCCCCTACCCTGGATACATCCTGGCCACTGAGAGAAAAAGACAATTATGGATTTCCTAGCTTGTATCTCACACACATGCATATAATACGCAGTGGATGGTTTCAAGGAACTGCCGAACAAAACACAACCGATTCGATATAACATACATAACATTGACTGCCCGGGGTCAAATCTTGGGGCGGACCGCTTGATTAGGAATGATAGATAGCCCCCGAAACGCGCGCGACCGCTCAAACGAGTGCGCCTTTACTTACCTTTTATCGAGCTTGGCGTTTTTGCGGAGTCACCGTCGGGAGCTGCTCGCAAAGCACCAGTGTTTTGTGTACGCTTCCCTTTGGTGGTCGCCGACGTCAAATGACTGCCCATCTGGCCATTGCAGCCATTCCATTGCGTAGAGATACTCCTCTTGCCGTTCTAATGATGTGCATTATTTCTGAATTTGGTGTTGAACATTGTGACTGGTTCACTGGAAGGAAAGCTTTAGAGAGAAAATTAAAATAGCCTTGTAGAGAAATATTCTCGAGTTTTTATCGTAATTACACGTTATATATAAGAAAACTTCAAATATAGATCAGCTCACAATTGTGCATATTTTGAATATCATAATGGCCCGTATTCCGTTTCTCGCGGGCTTAATTTAATCTGGTGCTAAAAATTAAGAACTTAAGCACCTTCGTTATTCTGTTGGTATTCCGTTTCATCAAAATTAAGAAACGGTCTTAAATCTTAAAATTTTCATTTTGTCTATGGCCGTTCCAAAACGGGGTCCTAATTTTGACAGCTCGCCGCTCGTTCAGTCACCCGATCGTTCGCCGCCGCGCCCGTTTCGTTTGTCGTATGGTGTTTTTGTTCGTTTCGTAATAAAATGAACAGTAATAAGGAGATTTATCATAACTTACAAACATAATTGGCACAGGGTTTTCCGGACAAAATATTGATATGAATAAACGATTACTTACGATAATCTGCGCTCATAATCCCTTCTTCGATTGAGAAGTCAATGCTGAGCAAACTCATTGCAACACGAAAAGTCTTCGAAATCACAAGCGAAAACAATTTTATTAATTGATTTTAGACCGTTCTTAAGTAAGACCCCGAACAAGACCCATCCGCCATGACAGTTGTTGAAACGGAATACCAAAAAGGGTCTCGACGGTGTTTAACGTCAATTTAAGCACCTTGTGATCTCTACATAAGCACGCGCTAGTTAGGACCTATGAAAGGGAATACCAAAACGTCACTTCAAAATTAGGCGTTGTTTTAGCGCCTTTTTAGACCCCAATTTAGGCACCTGCGAGAAATGGAATACGGGTTAATATTGTAGTTCCAGTATCAATATAAGAAAAGATATATGATGGCCCGCCTTAAAAAAAATGTACGAATGATGTAACTTTCGCACGATAGCATGACATGCCATAGCATGCTGTCGTCAGACCTTAATATTTTTTACAGAGAACCCACATCTCTTCGAGGTGTGGTTATTGGGGTACTTATTCATGTCAGAATGAGCATCGTATCTTTATGTTTTCTATTTTATTAACTTATACAAGCTACACTAGTAATATTTAAAATTCGTTATCCATTTTAATGAAATATTAACGCTATCTGTTGGTGTTTGGCCCAACCCCGCCTTTAGCTGAGAAACGAACCGAGTCGAGGCGGTTACAAAGAAACCCAATCGGGTTCGTCCGGTCGCCAAAAGAGCGCTCCTCGATTTTAATTATGATTTAAATATACAGATGAAATCAGTCGTTGGCTGTTTTCCGGGAAAGTCTTGGGGTGACCCAGCTGATTTTTTAAATAATATGATGACAGAACAATAAATTCAGTGAGGTAGGTTTAGGAAATATGCTACTGGGAGAGAAAAAAAACGTAGAAGAACATTTTAATAACGTCGCAAAATTTGAAAATATTTTTTTTGTTTCTTTTCAGGATCGCTATTGATATAGTGCCAGGGGCACGTGACCGTCCGCGAGCGCAAAAAGTATCAGGCGCGGATGAGTGCGTAGGAGGTGTGCCTCTCGAGGCGGAAGAGAGCCCGGTCGGAGGTGGGCCGGCCCCCGCGGCCGGCGCGATCCGGCGCCACGCTCGTGGGCGCCGCAGGCCTCGTCGCTGGGCCCCACCACCATCGGGAGCCCAGCGCGGCCGCCGAGGCCTTCTGGAAGATGCCGCACAAAGGTAAACAGCCTCTATTTCTATCTCTCTCTCTCTCTTTCTTGTCTAATATTCTGTTATTCTCTCTCTATTCAACGAAACTATCCGCTTCCCAATCGGTGCAATAATACCGAAGATACAGCATCGAGACGATTTGAAACGTAACAGAAAAACATTTTCGATAAAGAGGTGGTTCAACTGCTGCAGTACCCATTTCCGCCAATCGAAACATGCAATCACCCAAGAAAATAAACGGTCCGACACAGATCGGACAAATGACCTATATAAAATAATATTTGGATTAAAATGAGTGAAATAATATCGATATCTATAAAGACTATTTTTAAATAAATTGTCATCAATATTGTTAGTTAAAAAATACATTTACTTGTACCTAAGTTACGTTGTTTGAAATATATTGTATGTTTATGTGTACGTATATGTATGAATGTGTATATATGTAGATATATGTGTATATATGTATTCATTACATTTATATTAAATAAAAAATATATTGAAAAAAAAATGTCACAATTTGCCACTTAAAATTTTTAAAATTTTATTTTATAGTAACTTAGTAAAAATAGGAGAAGAGTATGTTCAAAAGCTAATTAAACAAAACTAATTAACTATCCTTCAAACAGTTTACAACGCTTGCATAACAAATTATGACAGAAATAATATGAGCACGTTGATAGCGGAAGAATGTAGTAAGGTTAATAATAATACGACTTTTGTTTTCAATTTAGATGGTTATAGTCCAAGCATATCTGGTAATCTTTTTCTCAATGATTTTATATGCATTTTTGGAAGCTGATTTTGCGACCTTGCCAGAGGTGAGCTAACTTCAGGAATCGCGAAAAACCGCAACAAATTAAAATGCGGTAGAGCCGCGCTATGGAGTTTGTGGCATAAAATGACCATTTTTGAGCACGCTTTAGCGGCGGTTTGGTACATCAGAGGAATTAAGTCCGTGAATATGAATTGTAGGAAATTTCGTCTACTCTAATTTTGTACTAATTAGTCATTACCAAAAAATGCTTTATTCGTGAATAATTTCGCTTATAATTATTATAAGCGAAAACCTTAATTCGAATGCATCTTTTGCGGTTTTTCGCGATTCCTAAAACCTAAAAAAACATATAAAACCGTTGAGAAAAATACTTCCGGATGTTTTCCTGGAAACGACACGCTTGGATCTCATATGCTTGGACTATAAAAGTAGTTATTTAAATTTATTTTTAAATATTTACAATATTTAATCAATATAGGTATAACCAAATATATTCACTATTATCGCACGTATATCCTCAGAGTGTAGTCAGCCATTAAATAAAGCGAAGCCGCAGGCAAAAACTAATGATTGATATTTTTGCATACACAAACCCATTTTACCTTTCCGGCTTAAAGGAAAGTTTTGTGAAAGCGATAAAAAAAACGTGATGAAGATGGAAATATCCATTTTGCCCACCCCTGAGACGATTAGGACCATTTCCGAACTGAAGTCTGTCTGTGAGTATGTGTGTGTGTGTGTGTGTGTGTGTTTCTCTCTGTGTGTGTGTTTGTACTTCTCCACGATGGCGCCTACACGCTTTATCCGATTGAGCTGAAATTTGGCAAGCAAGCATCATTCGATCATGGCAAGAGTTCAAAAGATTGTAGTAAAAATAGGTCCACCAGAGGGCGCACTAGTCATACTTCAATCTCGAAATATTGCAGTTAGAGACATCTAATTTAGTAAACAAATGCCTTGTTGGACCTAAATCACGCTGTAAAATTTTGGTTGGAATATATCGTATACACGCGACGCAAATAATATTTTTAATCCGCCATATTTAGTAAAATACAACATAATTTTCGGATAAATACCTTTTTAAATACCACGGAAAATAGTACAAATTAGCGAGCGAGGGGAGGATTGGTTGGCGGTGGAACGGGAGACGTTAGGGGGTAGGGGGTTGTCTACTTGCCGGGAATGTCTTGGCGTGATACAACGGATTTTTTATAATATCCACTCCGACCTCACTCCGAGCACCATTAGTTTAGGCACAGTATACCGAGCTAGAATACATAATACAGTATACTGGATGGTATACTGTGCTGTAGATTCATATATGTATCTACGTTTGTTTTGATAAGTCCGAGCTCAACCATCCCCGGAGACATATTTGCTATTGTTGGCAAACAACAAACAGAGATTAATATCGGTCTTCCGACCGAACCGACAGAGAACTCTGTTAAATATCTTAACTCTATATATAGGTAGATATAATGTATAATCTACGTCGACTTATACATATACGACTTATACGTCGACAGGGTTTGGAATGAGGTGGGCACAAAATCTGCTGGGGGAGGAGGAGGGGGGGGGGGGACATATTAAAAGTTGATGCTCTACAGCAGTGGTTTTCAACCGGTGTGCTGCGGCACAACGGTGGGGCACGAGTACCAATTCTCCTGGTGTGCCGCCAGGTTTTTGAATTATTCTTTATCGTTATCAACTTTTACATTTGTAGACTAACCAATGAAACTTGTGCACAAAGTTGCACAAAGTTGGCTTTCGTGACGAATTTGTTTGAGCATCTTAATAAATTAAATACAAGTATGCAGTGGCGAAATGAGAATATGCTGACATCATGTGATGTAATGAAAGATTTCGTCGATTAATAATTCCGTGGAAAGGCAAAATTAATAATGGAAACATTTCCGTGTGGCATTAAACAGAGCGAAATGTAGACGCGAGAACAGTGTCTATGAATGTGGAATACTGCAACTTCATCAACTTGATAAATTACATATGCAAATACGTAAAATAAAGCGATATGGCTGTTTTCGCTGTGAGGAATTCAAACGAGGTGTATCTCAGTATCAGACGTGTCGCTATGTCAGCAGCACCGAGGCGATTTGGCGCATCTTTTCCTTTGCGACATACGAAAGACAATCTACAGTTGAACACTTGGTAGTTCTGGAAATCGGGATTTAGATTCCCCGTGCGTCTGGCCTTCACGATAACAAATCACGCGTGTTGGAAGTTTGCGTAATTAACTTGGAATTTCCGTATTTCGCGCATGGACAACTGTTTGTCCCGTGTTCGCCAAGCCATCGGTCGGAAAGCCATCATTTTTGTTTATTTTTATCACATACCTTTTTAAGGTATTGTTTATCACATACCTTTTTAGATAATTTGAAATTTTATTTTTTACTAAAATTTTACTTTACTTGATTTTATTTTTCACGGCATTCTTCAACGAAATTTTTTATTTAGCATTAGGCAGTACGTACTTAATTTTATGATTCTGAGCCTACCTTAGTGCGGACGTCTCGTGCGATCCAGTTAGGTTAGGTTTAATTCATTTGTAACTCATACTATGATTTTTTGTAAATAAAGAATTTGAATTTGAATTTACGCGCCGGAAAACAAAACGAAAAACATATTTTACCAGAATGTTTTGTTTTGTTGAATGTGAACTGCATTTATATATTATCATGTAAATTAAATACATTTAATTTATTCCAATTACATACATATTAAATACATTGAATGTATTTCAATTACAAACGACTTTCATTTAATCACCAAACGTAACTCAAACCGTACATGATTCGGCCATATTATAGATTTCAATGAATTAGATTTGGAAGATTCATTAGGATTAATAAACGCTTATGAAGAGTTACAATCAAATAAATTTTAGGTGGTACGAAGTTCACCGGGTCATCTAGTATTAAATAATAATTACTGTTTCTTTCTTTTCTCACATATAACTTTATTTATACTATTTATTCGAATTTTATATTATTGCCGATTATATAATGGAATTATTTATTATTTTTTTATTTATTAAAAGGTAAAGCACAAAAAATAATTTACTGCAGCATTACAAAAAAAAAATGTGTTTGGACTAGTAGCGAAAAATAGAGCACACTGCAGTATCTTGGTCACTGCGTCAACACCGCCTAACTAGGCCTAGGCCTGTACTAAGGCAGGTGTACCAGGAAATATTTTACCTGTGCACACAAAAAAAGTAAAAAATTAACAACTAAACTTAAAAATTAAACATGTTAAAAAAATAAATTAAAATATCATCAAGAAGTATTTCAAATTATAATCATAAAATTATCGAGTAAATAAATAAAAATCGAAATTATAATAATAGTAAATAGATAGATAGATACCTACTCAGTAAAATAAACAAATAAAAATAAAATAAGAATAAAAATAAAAATCATACGAGATAGTCAAATAATTTGTGGCTCTTTTCACGGCCTTCATTTATTAGCCACATATGGCTCTGTTTCTTAAAGCAATCTTTAGACTGAATTGTTTTAATTCCATCTTCTAAAAGGTTATATGTCCTGGGGCCCAAAACGGTAAAATGCCTTTGACCAAAAGAGGTCATCATTCGGGGAATATCTATTTTTTTAGCAACGGATCGCCTTGTTGGATGCATTTGTTGTGAGAAAGTCCTGTTGCATTTGATTTATTATATTTTCTTTAAATATTTTTTATTATTATTTTTTTTAAGACCACATTTTATGGCAATTCAGTGTTATTAACTTTTTACTAAAACTTGTACATTTGTTAGCCATCAAGCAATCAAGCAAACTTGATTGTAATATTAGAGTCCTGTCCACCCTAGAACGGGATAGTCCCAGTTGGGTGACAGAATCAAATAAGCAAAAGGGTTGAGGTTTTGCCATTCGGTTTCTGTTATTTTTGTACGCAAATCAATGTTTTATAGTATTTAATTCTTAAATAAATAAATAAATAAAAATGTTATTGTGTGTTAAACAAATAAATAATAAATTTAAACACTGGATACATCAATTTAAATATAACTGGTTAAAGTAGCAGTTTATTTCAAAGTTAAACCCGACATGATGACCAACTCTCTATAGCAATGGAACTGAAGGAAGAAGATAAAGACATGATACATTACTTAAACTTAATATGAAAGGAAATGTTCCCACTAATGCTATTAATTTCCTTCAAGGCGGAAGTCTTATCCTCAATGTAGCAAATGTATTTGGCACTGTGACAAACTTTGTAGATAAGTTCATAACTACGCCAGGCATTGGAAAATGTATGTGCAGTTACCGGTTAATGGCTGTTGTACCTATATACAGCCTCGGATCTACGATTTTTCTAGCCAGGACAATACCTTGGCATTGGCTTGACAATCCCTTGACAATACCCTCCCCTCTAGCATGGTAAATTAATATATTTTTTTAAAACTCACTGAGTAAATATACTGGATAGATTTTTCTTGACTGGGGAGCCCTTAAATAAAAAAAATACCACGATTATTACCTATTGGCTAATATATTTCCTTATGTGTGACAGTAATATAGACAGCGTAGACAACGCATAGGCCAGTATGTAGACACATTTAATCTCTAAGTTTCAGTCAATTTTACTATCTAATCATGCTATAGCTTTACACGTCCATATTTCCTTTAATTGACACGTTTTCTATTATATTAAACTGACACGTAAATAATAATTTATTGACACGTTTAAAAGAGTAGTTGCTAACAAAGTAAACCATTGCTAATTACTCGCACACCTTATCAGCCACATAAATACCCTCGGTCGTTCGGCTGTTCCCCGCCCTCTTGTGGGGAGTCTGAGGGGAGCATTTTTGGAAATGATTTATCGCGACAGGAATTCCTCTGGCAAAGACAGCATACACACTGCTCAAGTTTTAAAAAATCTATGAACGAATTTTTTTTAAATAATCTATGAATCTATGAGTTCTAAAGTCAAATGAACAATCGATCATACAATCGATAATCGATAATACGACGCGCCCTGGTTGCTAGGCGCTTTAGGGATACAAGTTTTTGTTCAAATACATGAATTTGGCGCCCCCTTTAATTGCCGCTCGGGGAAAGTACCCTGGTTCCCCCCCCCCCCCCTCCCCTTTCCTCCTACATCCAGGGATGACTATACAACATGCAGCCCTACTATACTATCTATATACACTACCTGCATTAAAAAAAATCCGTTGAGAAAGCTCTTCTAAATGATGACTAATTGGTGCATGTCCCCATTCTATCAACACGAATTTTCAATATTCCATGATTGCAAAGCAATAATATCGACAGAAAGACAAATGAATAACTGATTTTGAAAAAAGCCTTTGAATTAAAATCTCATCAAATTTAGATTTCCAATTCAAAACAAAATTTTACAAGTTTAAAATGGCCAATGTAAAAAGATACACTATTACATAGTTAACGACCTGATACACAAAATAAAAACAAATATGCAGAGATAGGTTGGAAACGCTTTACTGCCTTACATCTTTATTGTCTTCTTACTGCCTTACATCTTTATTGTCTTCTTACTGCCTTACATCTTTATAAACTTCTTTATTGTCGTATAATATGTCGATTTTTAATATTATAATTACTTATATAACATACAATATTTTATGCTAAGTAAAACAACATGTTTATTTATATAACCTAGAACTATATCACTTTGTTGGAAACATAAAGAAAACTTTTTACAGACGAGTAGGTAGGTAAATTATTTTATACTTTGTATAGGGAGTGCATAACAGCAATGACAAAATTGTCAGTTTATAGGAAATCTCAACAAAAAAAAGTCACCCCAAGACTTTCCCTGCAAGTAGAGAAGCTCCCGCCAATACCTCTCCCCCCCCCCCCCTCTCTCCCCCTGAGAGGGGGCAACCCCTTCCTCTGCGCGCCAATTTGTAATATATTTGTAGTATTTTCCAGGGTATCAAAGGACTAAGTATAACATTTTATTACATTTACATTTTCATAGTAGTTATAACTTGAAGCGCTTCACCGTAACATAAAATCCTGAGTTTCTGCACAATTGCAAGTTGCGAAGCTCGGCTTAGGGACTCGGAGTTTTCGCCCGCCGCAAACAATTCGACCAACTCTTGACGGCCGTCCGTACAAAGTTTGCAAATTTATTCCACCGTGCAGCGGTCCTCTCCAACTTTACAGCGAAGATTGAATAGATAGTAAAACCGACTGTCGGAAGTGTTGATGTTATCATTGATTATATAGAGTATTAGATTGATCAATGCCGTAGTACATTTCAGCTTTACTATTTTTTACTATATTAGTTTGGCTTGGTATTATTATTGATATGATATTACTGTAAAAATACTTTTAAACGACTAAAAATTCTAACATTTATATCATTGTACCTTTTCAATGTACTGAAGGATACAGACCGTCAAGCAGTGGCGTAACTAAGCCGGTGCAGCCGGTGCGGCGCACCGGGGCCCGCGGTAGTTTACGGGCCCAAAACGGAACTTCATAACTACATATATGCATTTCATAACTACATATATGTCGACATTTTTACTTCCCCATTTCATCATGATCATCATCATAACCATACCTCACCGCCGTCTTCCTGTAGTTTCAGTTATAGCTCAAAACAGTTTGTTTCCTTTAACGTAGGCTAAAGTGGCAGCCTCGGTGGCCGTTGTGTTTTCGCTAGTTTAATTTCCCCGTCTCGCCGCAGCGGAACATGGCCCCTCTGTGCCACGTACTTAGAGCACAAAATTGCATTAGCGTCTTACATTACTCGGAGCATTGGCGAGGCAACGACTCGTGACGGCGCGCGCGGGGGAGCGGGACGCCGCTAGACTTAGCGCCGCAGTTGGAGCGAGAGGAGGCGAACGTGGCCGCGTATGGAGGAAGCATCGTTGCACCGTTAAAAGGGCGTAAAAGCGAATGTCGAGTTATGTGCTTACGTCGTTTTGAGACGAGACGGATGAGGAAGCCGCTACGTAGCAGCCTCTTAACTCAGCATGTTGTAAGTACGAAACGAGAATGTTTACAAACAGAATTTCCACCAGTTTATATTCAAAATATACAAGTCGGCGCATCATAGTAAAATATGGATAGAAACATTTACCAATGTGGATTTGAGAAAAGACCAACCATGAAGAAGCTGTCACCAGAAATCGCGCCTAATAATGGTCTGCAAATTCTGCTATGATCATCATTTCATCAGGAGTGGATCATAGATCGTGGGGGGTGGGGGGGGAGTCATGGGGAAATTTGTCCATCCATCCCACTTTCTAAAAAGATTTTAAAAAATGTAATAGACGAAAAGTTGAAATCCCTTCAGAAATTACATTATGGTCAAAATATCAAAATATCTTCAAAACAAGATCAAAACCTCTAAAGCCGAACCAAGCAAGTGAGCCGTTATTGGCATTGTCAACGAAGCAGGACGAGTCGAACGTAACTTTAGTTAACTAACAGTTAACTAGTAATTCTGTGAACAGTAGACCTCGCGTCTAAACTACTAGTCTGTGAACAGTAGACACACACACACACACACACACACACACACACACACACACACACACACACACACACACACACTCACACACACACACACACACACACACACACACCCTATTTGATGACTTAAGTACTCTAATTTAAATTCTTCCTTTCATAAAGTTTCCTGCTTTCGGTATTTCTTTTCTTTTGTATTTTTTTAACATCTTTATTTGACAATATACATTTTGTAATATGTAGTGTTTCCTTTAGTCAAAAATGATGTATTATACTATTAATACGTGGAAACCAGTCATCGGCCATATTATACTTATATTCTTGTAATCCTTGTGGTAAATTTCATTAGCCTGTCACTCTGTAGGATTTTACGAATAGATTAAAATAAATGAAACAAATAAATAAATAAATGGTAAGACACACCTGCATATGAAAGAATCTAAAAAGACATAGTTGTTAAAAAGGAGAATGGCGATTTAGATAAAAACATAAAATATACACAAAAATATGTTGAAAATGTCAATACAAAAATATTTCTCAATGAGCGATAGTATCGTCAAGCGGTACAGGCTCTAGCCTAATACTACCTGAGAAAAATATCTGAAATGGGTGGACCCTCCAAGAAATACGCAGGGTCACTGCTGTAGGGTGTGACTAATAAAATCCAGCGTTGATGAAGCGTCAGGCATAATTCGACGTGCGTATGCGCAGCTGCGAGCGGGCGCACACTAAACGTTCGATCGCTGCTCTATCATAGTAAAGCTATCCTCGCGCATTGGTGGTATTAGAGTGTTAAAAGTAAAACATATTTAGAGTAGTAAAACATATCAGAGCGCTCTCGCGTTGAATTAATTTTAATTAATTTATGGCCTAAATAATTAATATGAGTTAGTATGAGAATAATTAATATGAGAAACTAGAGAATTAACGAGTCAATATAATTACATTAAAATAAAACACATTCACCGCTTACATTGTAGGAGTAATCGCGCCTGAAAGTTTTTGAAATCAGTTTAAAGCCTGAATGTCCAAGGCAATGCGCAATCTTTTAGAGTATAAATTATGAATGGGTTCCTTATCGAGGGATTCGCTTAGAAACTTTTCTAAATTAGTGCTTTTATTTTTCAAAAAAAAATAATCTTCGCAGGTATAATGTCACCTTAATAATGTGTGCCATTTCCATTTTTTTCACACATACACATCACGTAAAAACTTTGCCGCACCCCCAGCTTGGTTTAACTGAAACAATACCCTCTTCTGCCTAAGGAGCCTTTCGCTTCTCCTTATAACTTTCCTTCCTAAAACACGAAACAAGTGGATAGTGTTCGAACAAAAGTTTCGAGTGAGGAACAAAAAAGCTACTGCTAACGACTACGCCGAAGGACTCGAGAGATTATTATAATGTAATATTCGGTAAACACATATAGGCAAACAATCCGTCACTCTCGCTTAGGGAAAGCGAGGCGGTAATAGGTTTGCTTATTTTTAGGGTCGAAATCAAAAACAATATAAACAAGTTTTTATTCACCGTGAACTCATTGCGTACCCACATATAGTGAACTGCGTACATAATCATTTTGTTTGACGTATTCTATTATTGGAAAGATCGATTTCGTAGTGGAAGAATGATACGACTTGGAAGAAACGTATATGAAAACCTAAGGAGATCGGTTCTGTGGAGAATAGATCGGTAATTTGGAATCCGCTTTACAGTGTTCGCAGCGATAGAATTGAACGATTTCAAAAGAAATTCATTCGAATGCTGTCGAACAAATATGTCCTCAGAAATATGTCCTCAGAAAGGTTATATAGAAAGCCTTTCGCACTTCAACCTTATATATTTAAAAACACGCATGGCCATTAACGATATAACGTGTCTCCATAAGCTTTTGCACAATCTACTAAACAGCCCAGATTTTCGATTTGTTATGCCACCGCGACTCGTTAGTCGTTAAAATTCTCTGTTGTCACTTGCAATAGCAATATCGTATCACCAAAAATTGCCATGTTTTTTATACCACATGAAAATGATTAGCCATATTTAATGATTCGATAAATTTAACAAAAGATTCGTTCAACCTAGTCTATCTCCTACTTCTTATGATGTAGATAAATGCCATCCTACTGTATTATACGACTATTATATTATACCATACCCGTTTATAATATTATGTCATATTATGTATTATAGATATTACTATCCAATTATTTATTCATATACATTTTTGCTTTATATGACCCAGTTTTTCCGAATTACGTGTTATTAAAGTGCTCATGTTATTTATATTAAAGGGTGTTCATGGAAACGTTGTAAACAGTTCATAGGATTGTAAATTAGTTTTGTGTCAATAAGTTTTGCAAATACTGTATATGTATTTACTATTTGTTTACTTAAGTTTACTGTGAAATTATATAAATAAATAAACTTATATGACCATTTTTTTAGTATGTATTCGTTATTAAGAGAGAGCCATTACCTTTCGGTTTAGCTTTGAAGCTGCCCTAGATAATTGACTGTAGCATACATACAGACAGATAGACGGAAAAGCAGATAGACTGCGAAGTAATAATAATAATAATAATCAAGTCTTTATTTGCACTTAATCATTATACAAAAAGACGAGCTTATTGCCACAAAGCAATGTCTCACAACTAACCTAAACACAGTGGTTCATGCGCGCATTGTGAAAATAAAGATTATTACATAACATACAAACCGTCTGCATAACATACAGACAAGTGGAAGAATTTAAAACTAATAATGCCCGAGGAGAGGAAATTTGGAGAGGAGGAGAGAAAGGGAAGAACTGGTTACTTCTTAGGAAGGTAGTAATCCTTAAGGTGAGTCTTAAACGATGGTAAAGAAGGCCAGTTTCGTATGTTTGCTGGGAGATCGTCCCAGAGTCTTGCACCATGGACACAGAAAGAATAGGAATAGAAATCACTATTATGACTCGGAATTTTTAGTAAACTGTCAGAGGCTGACTGAAGTACGATACCGTGGGAACTTAGTGGTTCAAAAAGCTCGTGGAGATAGGATGGTGTTAATTGGGAGAGTAGGTACACGATAGAGGAGAGCAAGTATATGAACATTTCTTCTTTGGCGTACTGGCAACCACCGAAGTCTCACCAATAGTGAAAACCAAAAAGCTCCGGAAAACTTAACTTCGTCTCATCCTATTAACTGCTTAATCAAAGTACACCTTACTGTAGTAAGAAATACTCTCGGTGTATTCCTCAAAAGCAAATACAATATCTTCTTTGACTCTATCGGCGTGGACAGCCCGCCCGGTGTTGCCGACTAAGCGGATTAACGGCCTTTTTAATCTTTATCTCATCCTCGAGATTTACCTAAAGCTATTCCTAATATTCGAGAACAAATGGAAATATAATATGCAAACAGCGTTAGTGTTGGCAATATGTTTTGAGAATTTAACACGCCCTTTTTACTGAAGCCCTCAGACAATACCCAGCCAGTGTAGGAATTTATTGGAAATCATCAAATTTTACACAATATTTTATTTTTTTCGCCACTCAAACAAAATAGTGATAGAATTTTATAACACATAATATAGTTATGAAATTATACGGTTATGTGAGTACATAAATAATAAATTGAGTATACAATTAATTTATCAACTAAAGAATATCTAACAACGAATGTAAGATTGCATTTATGTAAGAAAAATATAAAATATAAAAGAAATGATAATTACAATATGTGGAAAGTGTTGCTCTGAAGGAGCATAAACTACTATGAAATAAATCGATATGAAATGATGATAAAACTTGTTGCACTTACGACATATACGAGAGAAGACGTTCTTAAATCCGGTATTATTTATAAAGGAAGTTCAAATAAGTCTGGTTTCGAAGATTTCTGTTTGTGACATTAAAGATACTTTCTCAGGAACATTAAAGTTTTGTCAATAGGAATACTAAGTCTGCCACTTGAGTCTTAGTTAAAAAGACACTCTTTTTTCGTAGCTAGTTGGCTGATTTTTAACGCCGCATTTGAATAATTCACATAATTTCCATCTGAATATATTTGATTCTCTCGGAATACGATTTAAATTGTGAATTCCATATCGAGGACCCAAGCATACTTGTGAAGTATACATTCATTCCTGCTTATAAGCAGGAATGAATCAATCAAAACAAACCACTTACAAATAATATGTATTTTCGCGTAAATAGTTTAATCGTTCTTCAGATAAACTTTTTGTTATAAATTAAAACTTCGAATAGCTTGTTCGCAAGACTGATGCAGACAGACCAGGCGTTCATGTTGCAGTATGGAGGAAGTTTCATAAAAAAAATAGAAATAATCACATATCCGTTTGTTGCAGGCTTTTTGTTGACAAAACAATGATATTAATATGTATTAATATTTGATTATTTATGATATGATTGGGTCCAATTGCGTTTCTTTGTAAACTAAAACTGGAATTAGTTCAAACGAACGAGATAGAGTAATAAGTTAGAGTGGAATATTAAACGAACGATCGTAGATAAAATTTACCTGTCGAAGTTATGCTCGTCCGAATAAATTTGAACACATTTCGTACGGTGTTAGGTTAGATTCGGATGCTATATCTTTGGTGGGTAGTTTAAATGCGAAGAAGTGACAACCGTTCATTTCACATTCCGCTCTAGCGTATTGCGATGTCTTGTTCACACAAATTAATTTCAGATTTTAGTTCACGAAGAAACGCAATCGAGCCCATTGTTTGAAAGCGTCAGTTTTATCCGTGTCTCTCGTTTATAATACTTATTTCAATATTTTTAAAATATATTTAGCTTAACAGCTCATTTATTGGTCGCTAGGTTTATTTTACTTTGAGGTGCGGTAATTAAATTTAGTGGCCCCAAAATAAACAAAAAAATATTTGTGATTGTATTTTGAATCAGTTTTCAAGGTGGTAGAGTCCATCCAGTTAATCACTGATCATCTGTCGATCTATTTTGCAATGTATATTTTTTTTCTTCTAAACTGTTTGTTTATGAGTCGTGCTCACGTTATTTTGAAAGTTCGGCGTTATTTTGAAATTGTTATTTATTTTCTGTTTTTAGAACGCCATGCTTGGGAGACCGATTCCCGAGGGAGGCTAGACTCTTCCCATCTCATGGACGGACCAGCCTTAGCTCAATGTAAGAATTTTTCCATACAAATTACTTCAAAATTTGCTAGCTAATTTTAATACTGTATTCTGTCATGTTCATGTCACGAGTGAGTAATTTGATATTTTATTTTCAGTGCATAATGTGTCTATGTCTTTTTTACACGTAGGTCTTCAAAGACTGGTATTAATATAGGTACTTTATTTATTTTCTGTTTGATAATTGCAATACTCCAAAAAATAAATGTATGCAGTACCACTGGATTTATGCATTAGCCATGATTCGTTTTTACATTTTTTTTATAGAAAACTCAGTTTGGAAAAACTACAGAGTCGGCAATATGAGAGATTGTAATGTATATTTGTTTATAATGGGAGCTAATGCGCACCGTGCGGCGTCAGCCAACCGATTGTCCATTCTGCCTTTCGGGGGAGCCTGGAAACAGTACTGTTTCCTATAGAGCGAGGGTAGTTGTTCACCTTACGGCGACTGTTCCTGAAACGACCATCGGCTACCCGATTCCGGGTGAACAGCCAGGCAAAGGATGCCGTGATCCGCGATAGATTCGGTAGATACCGTTTCACCGTTAAGTAAAGAAGAGTACCGCGCAAGCGACCTTGATAAGTCGGGAGACCGGAGTAATCTGGTTGCAGCTGGTAGTAAGGGCGCGGGTGTCGGCCTGCTGGGTAACATACCTGGCTATCTCGCGGATAATGCGTTGGCCTGTTACGGGCAGGTGGCGGAGCTTGACGGTGGACTGTTTTGTCCTAAGGCTTCTGCGCTCACCTCACGCGATCAAATTTCGTTAAAACTTCCTGAGGTGACGGGTTCACCCGTTGTAGTCGTCAGCTCTAGTTGTGTTTTTGTTCAGTGTTTTTATATTATAATAAATGATTCCTCGTTAAGCTGCTAAGCAAACTAATGCGGTTGATTTGACTCAAAAGCTTGATCAACATTTGCTGATTTAGATGTACAATGTCAGAAAAGTGACGTAAATCGTAAAAAGATGGTTGTCTATAGTTGTAGAAGTTTCTATAGTTTGTACTTTCCTGCGGGAGACTTCAAATATACTTAATCTACTTGTACGTGGATTGAGAACACCGAGCGGCGGCCCATATACTTTAATTACACAAGCCAAAAAAAATTAACTTTTTTATGTAACGTTGATGACAACAGTTCATATTTATGTTTCTAGGGCTCTGAACACGGAAATCATAATGCAAATGCAAGTTTAGCTCTTGTTTTTTAGTTATTGAAGCTTTTCAGAATCGCTCTTAAAAACCTACGCATTTAATTCTTCCTCGGAGGAAGGTCACTGATGACGCAATCGCTTTGCCTGCATTTTGTATTTCGTTACTGGTGATACCCTAATGTGCTTCCAGCAATAATCCGCTGATTTACTCCACTTTCTCTGGCATCTTTCTTCCATGTCTGAAATTTCTTGGTGGAAGAGTTTGCCATGTTCGTCGCTAACAGCACCGCAGTTTTCGGGGAAGAAGTCTAATTGTGAATGTAAGAAGTTTAACTTTAAGACATGTTACACCCCAGTCTATCATAGCACTGCAGGCGATTTTCCACAAGATACTTATAGTTATAAAATCATTAACTCATACGCATCCCCACCTCCCCTATATCGAAACTACAACTAGTCTGGGATTTTCAAACTTGTTTCCGCGTTCAGCGTGGTCGACTTAGTATAGAACAACTGACTTTGTTCTTGTTACATTTTGACTGCTATTGTTATTGATTTCACTAATTGGATATAGAAAGTAAATAAATGGGATAGAAACGAATTTACCGCGTGAAGTTTGTAGCACCCGACGTTTCGGTGACGTTGCAGCCACCGTTGTCTAGGATATACTGAAAGAGCTGTCAATCCGTTGTTCCGCGGGTAGGCCGCATACCGCTGCCGCCACTGCGTACAGAAGAACCCCGAACTTCAATAGAGACGACGGTTACAAACTCTCTTCTACGTGGAACCCTCTTCTTAAAATATTCCCGCCGCCTAACGCCGAACGCAAGGACGTAAGACAGGATACAAGAGTGTTGTGTGCAAGACGGATTTTCGAAATTCGCGCGCTCCGAGCCCGGCCCCCCACCGCCGTTATAACCTACGCAGTGGCGGCAGCGGTATTCGGCCTACCCGCGGAACAACGGATTGAGAGCTCTTTCAGTCTACCCTAGACAACGGCGGCTGCAACAAATTTCAAGCGGTAAATTCATTTCTATTCTATTTATAACGCTAAACAACCGCGATAGTCTTCGGTTTTATAGAAAGTAATTATTTATGAAAATACAAAAAGGATAGTTAGTTTATTTACGATGTTAAGAAGTCGCAATATTTCTGGATAATCACACCCCACCCGATTTTTTTAGAAATATATCATTTAGAAATATTTGAAAATTGATCGCCTTCGTCAGTTCGCGAGTTACAAAAATACAGTTGCTATAACACAGCACAGCCAGAGACAGACCTTCTAGGTCTAGTTGGTTGTGCGATTTCGCCTCGGATATGCTAGCATATTTATATGCATAGAGCTATGTTTTTCGCTATAATAATGTTTGTTCTTAATTATTCCTCATGTACAACAGTATGCATGTCCTTGTATTTCTATTCTTGTATGTTATAAATAAATAAATAAATAAATAAATAGTTACCTAAAACATTATTAATAACAGTAATAAAAACTAATCTTTGAAAAACCAAGTTTATCATTAATTTATCTAAACGTCTAAACTACCTACGATCTGACATCCCTTTCACGCAACTGCCATTTCAATATACGTTATTTCAAATATGGCGCATCGCGACACGATTCATTGTCCTTATACCCTCTTTCATAAAATTATTGGTTCTTTTGGGGATCGTATGTAAAATCGTCACCTGGCGTATCCCCGACATATATACGCCTAATCGGCCAATGTTGCTACAATATACGGGAGTAAATTTGCCCCTTCTATATAATATCACCACCCTTATTTACTATCTTTATAGAGGGGAATCACGAGCGGGATTTTATAGCTATCCCGTGCGTAACGCGCTCAGGTATAGTTGTTTACATATTTTGATGACGGAATGCATGATCGTCTGTATTTAAAACTGTATTCAGATCGTATAATTGCCTTGCGTCCAGCCATACATTGGCCTTGCGTTCAGGTATTTTATTTAATTTAATTGAAAGGAATTCACAAATAATATTACAACTCACAATTTAAAACATCAAATAAAACATTGTGTAACTAAATTACATAATCTACAGCGAGAAACTAAACTCAATTATTAAATGATATTTACTCTCCGATGTCCCCTAACTAAGCAAAACTTGTGCTTGAACAGACATTTAAAAACATAGATTTACATTAATTAATGTGTGAATACGTCAAAAATATATGTAAGCGACGTACAACATTAGAAAATACCTATATGCCAAATTAGCTTCATGCTCAAGGAGTTCAGTTGTTCTCGTACCATTTTGTTCAGCACATTGGGCCTACTATTCTCGTTTTCAGCCTTAGCTGTCGGACTTCCGGTCCTCAAAGCGACTGTTTCTATTATACATAAACAATAATCAAAGTCTGTTTTTACACGACTGCCCAGCAAAAAAGGAGTGTGAGAGTGGCCACCCTTCACTGGACTCCAATTGATTGCGAGCGAAGGGTGGTTCTCATCATCGAGTTTTCTCCGTGAATGAAAGTCGTGGATGTCGAAGTAGAAGTATTTAATCAGAAGGTTGAAGAGAGTTGAGTTGAAGTCGCCAGTTCTTAACGCCTTGATTGTTGTTTCGCCGTTGTGTAGTAGTGTGGGCGCGAGGTGAAGCCGTGGCAGTGTGTCTGAAGTGTGTGGTCGAGGAGCGAGGCTTGACGATTGGTGTCGCGAATAATGCAGGTACTGCTTGATAATGAAGAGTAGTCGCGATAACTGTAGTCGTGTAACTGTCCGCCAAGGAATGATTGTGTAGTGCGCGTACTTGTCCACCAAGGGAATGATTGTAACCGAGTACTGGTCCACCAAGGGAATGATTGTAGCCGTATACTTGTCCGCCAAGGGAATGATATCGATCGATTGAAATGTACTACGTTTTATACCGTGGCGGTGATGTAATAGCTGTGTGACATGTATCGCTTGCCTAGGCATAAATTGCCGAATTTAGTTGGAAATTAACTGCAGCTGGCTTGTGTAGGTTTGAGCGAGTCTGCGGTTTCTATTCTGTGAAATTACTTTTTTGTTGTGGGTATGTGGAGCGACTGGCTCCTACAGGAGTATAATATGTTCATGGTTCATCTAAGTAAGTTTTCCGTTTCTTTATTCCACCATAAATTCTAAACGCTTCAACCGATTTAGAAGTGTTTGGTATGGTTAGAATCGTTATGTCATCCCAAGTGTCATAAATTACTTTAACTGTCCAAATATTACGTAAAGAGTTATCTAAATGTATCTAAATCTCCAAATGTCAATGAAATAACATAAATATATCGTTTTTCGTATAGCAAATGAAAGGTCTGATTGAGTACTTTTCCAAAATATACATGTATCTATATGGATAAATACATGAACCACAAATATTAAAAAAACCTTAATAAAAATAACTATAAAAACAGTAGTTCTCTTTTTGTAACGGCAGTCGTGTTTTTTATTCTTTTTAATATATTTAATTGTTCTATAATTATATAGGTTGTCTAGCAAAGAACCGAATAAATGACTTATTGGATATAATTTTACATTGAAAACTCGATGAAAATTACGATAATTTCTAACTCCTGGTAAAGCAAATAGGAAAAAAATACCAACAAAATCATGCTCCCTAATGTTTATATTTTTCAGTTATTTTCCAGCTGAAGAATGTATCATTCAAATAAAACCATTATTATGACTTCTGTCGCTGAATTGTAAAAGTTTCAGTTTTTAAGAAAGTTACTTTAATTGTGCAGGTAAAATTGATTATTAATAACTATTAATGTATACATTCTTTCAAATTTATTATGTTTGATTTATGAAATGTTGTTTTATGAAATTTTATGTTTGTGTTTTTTGTGCAAATTTATTATTATTCTTTCTTTAACTTATTTTGTATATAAATATACATATATTTATAAAAAAATAAATATTTGCATTATAACAGGCTAACGCCTAGTTAAGTAACATTAAAATAGGATCGATGGCAATATTTTGTCTATTGTTTTTTATGCTATTAAATTTTTCTCTATGATATTTTAGTTTTACAGCTTGTCCTTTTTGCTGTAAATTGACAATTCATAATTCAATTAAATAAAAGATAATAATGCACATTTTCTCCTAAGCAAGCTGCTGTTAAAGATATATACAGATGCTTAGCCAATTACAATATAGCTTTCTACATTTTCTACTGTATCTAAAAATATAAAAACCACAGAATTAGTCTTCGACTATCACAGATTATTTTTGACACGAATGTCCAATGGGAGCGTGTTTATTAAACATCCAATTTGACCCAAGTGCTCTCAATTTCGTTTTGATATATGTATTTTCGAAGAAATTTTTAGGAATGAGGGTATTGAGATTTGTAATATCACTTGAAAATTATTTGACTTTCCTGTCACTGTTCTACTCATGAAAGGATGTATTTTACGGGCCACTTAAAGAATTCTCCTTTTTTATCTGCAATCTTCGTTCATCTTAAAGATGTGGTTTTTACATGCGATAGTCAATCCTGCGATACACTCGGGTAGATATATTATATTTTAAAATTTCTGCATTTTAAATTCAGATCAAATTCAAATCAGCTTTCAGTGCTGGGAGAAGCATACTATATTTTTCACCTTTATTGCATGAGATTATATGAGGTTTGAGAGATATGAGATAATATGAGGTAACTATTCATTTATTTTGACAAATTTACAAGTCAATATTAATTTATATCATTTTTTTCTTCGAATTTCTTTATTATTTTGTCAATCATCCTAACGTAAAAAGGTGTAGGTACTATGAATTAAATTATAACACAGGCGTCACTCCAGAACAGACTGCGTTCTAGTGGGGTTGATACAATCCAACAAGTCGATACTTTCTTGCATCGCAAACAATGTTCAAATAACTATTTCTTTTCTACACCTTAATTTTGTGCATAATTTTAAACCTTCTTTGTGAATTTTCCAAATATATAAAATAAAATAAATACTTTTAAAAGGTTATTGTGACACGAACTTTTAAAAGGTCACAAGCTCTGAATAAAGGTATATTTAAAAAAACGCGAAGTGTCCTATCCATGTCAATTAGAATAAAATAAGGCCAAAATTTACGTCCGTAAATAAATCCACTCATACGTTGGAGGAGAACAAAGGCGCCCGGCTCGCTGGCTAATTATGACGCGCGGCCGCGTTCGCGCGCGCGAAATCAAAATGGCGCGCTTTTTTTCGCGCCAGAATTTTTCCGCGCTTTTCCATGCGCGTGGCGCCGAGTGGGCGCGTTCGCGGCTCACTTCACGCGCGTGCGATCGCGCAATTAACGCCCCCCCTCTCCACCCACTTTAGGGCGCCAGTTTTTTAATAACAAGCGCGTGATTTTTCGCGCGATCCATTGTTGCCCCGCTTCCTGTTTACAGGCGAGACATTGGGCGGTGTTGCCATGTTATAGAAATTTATATATTTTTAAACTTTTATCGTCGAAATGTGGGACTATGTTTTCGCCAAAAATTCTAATTTGCGTTTATTTTCACATTGTTGTAAAAACCTGCTCCGGATAGTTCTGTCCATGTCCCGATGGCTCAGATTGCTTAGTTTTCTTGTAATTTTCGTTGCAGTGAATTCTCGTAGACAATTGATCTTTTATCCGGTGATATCTTTTAGGTTCCTTAGTAGGAATTTCTCGAAAACAACTTAACTCTTTGACAGCTTTAATCGTTAGTACAGTAAACTAATATTTCTTTTAAATTTTCTCCCATTTACACAATAAAAAAAACATCTCCTGAATGAATATATTTTTTCTATGCCCTGAAAAGTTTGCTTTTTGGCATGTACGAGGTCTTCCATATAGAGCGACGTTATAAAAACTAGCTCAAAAGCATTATGTCAAATAATAAGTCTGGGAGATATAATGAGAGATAGTTAAATCTTTGTAGTTGTAACGGGTTATCTCTCTTGGTCGACCAGCCGTACAGCAATGAACTAGTATAAAAGTGCCAGTGTTTTGTAATAATTTAATCATTTAATTAGTACTTACCTTAATAATATTTGATAAATTTTTTCGTGCCCCCTCGACCAGCTCGCTCTCAGCGTTCCTTTCAACTGCCAATTGTCAATTCTAACTATGCATAAAATGCTTTTCTTTATAGAGCTTGTCATCATTACAACTCGGTGTTTATGGATGTTGATATATTTGCCACAACCACAGATACATTTAAAAATCTAATTATGAATATATTACAATTTAATTAAGTAATCTGTTTATTATAAAAATAGTTATTCTCCTCTTATCTTTGTATTTACATAACTTATTCCTTTTTTCTATTTTTCGTTCTTATAAAATGTGTCATTACATAATTATGTATTTCATTTTCTTATTACTATCTATTTAATAATTAATTCATTTATTACCATATTAATATACATGTTTATGAATCTAGTTACTGTTTTTTCTGCTCTATTTACTTTATATTTACTCTTTTAATACGTTGAACTGTTTAGTATCTTAGCAATTACTTTTCAGAATATTTTCCGTTTATTTAAAAAAACCTAATAATTTCACTTTTCACTTTAGAAAATGCTTGCATATTTTAAACTTTTCATTTATATAGAATAATGCACTATATGACCGTTTAATTGGTGGAAATATATAAATGGTTTATTTTTGTTATATTTTGATTGAGTAAATATGTTTTTTGTACTGTGTATTTCCTGAATAAAATAAAATAAAATAAAAATAAAATAAAACTATCTTTATAATTTAATCTCATTTCACCTCTATGGCATCTGAAACGATCTGTTGGCCACCCGATCCTGAGTGACCAGGACGAACAAAAGGCGCCTCGGTCCGAGTTACATTCAAACTGAATTACCGCTTATATCAGGTAGAGACCGCGCAAGCGATCTCGAATCCGTGACAATACTGGAGGACGGAGAAATCTGGCCAAATCCGGTAGTGAGGACTCTCTATTGCATCGCAGTAAGGCGTTGACGTAGTTAGACGGTGGACTCTGTTGTCCCTAAGTTTCTGCGTTCACCCCTCGATAATCCAATATTTTTAAACCTTCCTGGGGTGGCGGGTTACCCGTAGTAGTTGACAATATTCTTAAGTGTTGCAAAGGCATCGTGAAATCTTATGTGTTACAATGGCATCGTAAAAACCAAGTTTAATTTTGATAACATAAATTGAGTATTACTCATAAAGCCCCATTGGGATCCATCCATTGGATAACAACCTGTCCAGGAATGTAGAACCATTGATACATTGTCTAGACTGGTGTCCCCAATGAGAAACCTATGCGACTTACGTTGTGTCATTACGCACTTGTGAAAATTACTCTGTCTGCCTTATTGAAAAACGATGAATCTAAAAGCGTATCGTCAATGTTAAATCGTTAGAAAATAGTACCAACAGCTCCACACATTTGAAAATCTCCGACTGTGTGGCCTCTTTTTGATATAGAAAATTAATCCATTAATAATCATTTTAGATATCACAATCCTTTAAAACTTTAATACTAATTCTGTACGTATCGAAATCCTCTTATGCGATGCCGATAAGCCCTTTTGCTTTGCCGAATATATCCGATCAAGGCCGAAAAGTGTCGCCTCTCCGACCTTATAATCCCGCCTGATCCCCAACGTCGTCATGAATAAGGAATCCGATGCGTTGGCCCCGAAATTGAATAACGAAACGAAACAAAGCGGGTAGCGTGAAACAAAAGAAGGAAAGGATTTATTTTTTATTTTATTTTATTTAGGTACATAGGATTAGGTATACAGTTCATTCATAGGTCATGTAATCTTATAATAATTATATAAATTATTTAATAATTAATATAGGGAGGTTTAACACATCTTACATGACCTTTACTGCCAATAGCACATCTAACTAGGCGATAATTTGGCCCGTCTCTAGATGTGCATATTTTTATGCATTTTTTTAGAAATGAAGTGTTTTTTTTAAAATAAATTATTTGGACCCACCACCTGTATATACACATAAATATACCAATTTTATAAAAAATATAGCTATGTAATAAATATATACATTTATAGTTGTAATTTAATAAAATTTAATTAAGAAAAATAGATAAGTGATACTAAATAAATTGTCGTGCGTTGCAAAGAAGTTGATCAGATTTTACATATCCCTTGTTAAGTAGCCATCTATTAAGGTTTGCTTTAAATATTTTTATGTTAGGATAATTTTTCATGTCTTCACTAAGGGAATTATATAATTTTGGGGCTATGTAGAATATATGTCTCTGGGCAAATGTTGTCCTGACTGACGGAATTATATAATTGATACTCGCGGACATTCTTGTGTTCAGATTGTTTTGAGTTCGGGCGTGGTCATCTCTAGATTTGTAGAATGCAAGAAGCGCTTGCTTAATGAATAACTGTTTAGCTGATAGCACATGGGATAAACAGTTTGAGAATATAAACTTGAAGCGATTATTAACAGAGTGAAAGATCAAGGAAAAAAATGTGTATTGAGTCCTTACCTATGAAGTTGCCGTTCTATAAAGGAATGTTAATGCCAAAAACTTTGTATGAACAATGTATATTTAATAAATAGAAATATTGACCCCTATTACTTAGGCTGATTTGTCATTTCAACGGGATTTGCTTAGTTCCTCTGCTGTAAAACTCTCTTAGACTGGAACCAATGAATGCTTTGAAGAACGCAGAAACAGATTATAACGAAGCTGGTGACTATCATGGGCTTATACCATTAGAAATGAGAAGAGTTAGTTCAGAGGTAATATTCCTATACAAGATATTAAATGGCTTTATCGACTGTTCTGAATTGCTTCAGCTTATTAATTTCTATGTATGTACCCCCACGGCCTTCCCGCCAATTCAACTTATTTCATCTACCTCAAGTAAGCACAAACTACGCCCCAAAATAATTACATTTATCGAGTGTCTCATTTCTGCAATACATTTTAAGGTGCGTCTGAGTAAGGTTCGGAATAGCTTTCTCTGCCAATCTTACTTATTCTACAACAAACTTCCATTACACATCAGGGGCCTTGGGGAGGTTCACTTTAAGAAAAAGGTACAGGGTATTTTGACTAAAAACCCCATTTATAGCATTGAGGATTTCGACAACATCATTTTTTCACTTGACTATTATTATTCCTTATTCTTTCTATTATTGACTATTTTACAATTGCGTTTTTTTTTCTTCTTCAAAGTATTGGCTATTGACAATAATTATTATTACTGATTTGTTTGTATTTGTGTTTTTTCTTTAAAATATCTTTCCGTATGATAATTTGGGAAATTATCCAATATTTATTTGATTATTTAGTACTTAGGATTATATAGAAAATTAGATAGAAAATTTTACGAAATTACTTAAGAATTTTGATTGAAAATATTGGAAAATATTGTTTCCTCTACATATATAACCTAGAAAATCTGCGCTTGGATGTTCAACGTTCATACCTTGCAATACTGACGTTCATATGTTATACCTTAATAGGTATTTATTTAAATATTATACTTGTTATTTTCATTACTTTTGACTTAACCAAGTGTAGGAACTCCTATCAACTGGTTTGAAATAAATAAATAAAAAATAAAAAATTGACCTGTTTAATACAACTGCGACTGCGCTCAAGACTCTTATTCCGGGTCTTCTGAAAGGCAATATTCAAAGACGAGTGAAATAATTATATTATATTTTTCTTTTCTTCTTTCTTTTCTTTCTTCAATATTAAAATAAACCATAAAATTTCCCTAATAATAAAATATTATTAAAACAAAATTTATAACTTTAATTCCCCTCCACTTCCTCCTATCCCATTCCTAGGCGACTGTATATTTTTACGATCTTTAAGTGGAAACTTTTAACTGGCATTGTAGTCTATAAATGAAATTCAGATATTTCTCCTGTAAAAGCTGTAAGTTTCCTTAATAATAATAAAAAAAAGAAGGTGTTTTTCACCGACTCTTCAAAGTTGATTTTTTCCCTTGTAAAAAAAAATTATCTAAATTGTGAAAAAACTGAAACTCTATTGGAGCAAGGCCTGGGAAGTACGATGGGTGATCAAAAGTCTCCAGCCGTATCACCTGCAACTTTGCGACTGTTTGCAGTGAAATCTGTGGTTATACGTTGTCATGCAGAAGCAGTGGCGATGAGCGATTGACCAGGCTCGGTTATTTAATCACGAACTTCACCATCATTGTTTGCAGTTCTTAATAGTACACATTTACTGTAACTGTATAGTCAGAATACAAGAAGCTGTATTAGAAAACACCGGCACAGGATCTCATATTTGACAATAATGCAAATTTTCAACTTTACCATGGTTGCACAAACGAAAATATTTGAGCAAAAGCAAACGACAGAATAACAAATAAAGAGCTGATTCTTAAAAAATAAAAACATGGCCTTGAATTATTTTTTTTTTGATTTGAAATTCCAACTCAAACCTAAGTTATCCAAGTTCGAATTAGCCAGTGTGAATAAACTGCAATTACACAGGTAAGGACCCAATATTAGTGATGGAGTAACGTTGTTATAAAGATACCACTGGCATTTAAAATTATAACCATACTCCATAAGCATACATTGTAACAATCCAAATTATAACCATACATTGTTAGCGGAAGCAAAGGCACTAGACACAATCAAAAACCTCAAAATGTATAGTCTATGCATATGTCTTTTACTAGTATATCTTACTAATATTTAAATATATTTTTAATATTTACATTTACTTCTATTAATAAAAAAATAACACGCATGGCCGCATACCGTCCCGGCCCGGCCCCAGCCCCACACCACCGTTATAACCTACGCAGTGGCGGCAGCGGTATGCGGCTTACCCGCAAAACAAGGGATTGACAGCTCTTCCAGTCTACTCTGGACAACGGCGGCTGCAACGTCACCGAAACGTCGGGTGCTACAAATTTCACGCGGTAAATTCGTTACTATCCTATTTATAAACCATAAATAGTTCATAAAAAACCGTAATAAAAATAATTATAAATACAATATTTCACTTTCTATAACGACGGTTTTTTTATTGTTTTTAAAATATTTACTTGTTTCCCTGTTCTTATGCTGCATATCTTTTTACCAATCTTATTTTTTTATCTAATCATCACAGTTTGTATGGCAGTCTGAAAATCTCTATTCTATATTATGCTATAATTTTAAGATAAATAATATTAAGTATTGTTATTCTATTATTCATTGATCTAGGATATTATATTAACATTGATATGGGACTAGTCTGCAGTTTCATTTTATTTTTTATTTTATTTTATTCCAACAAAAGAGAAAAAGAGCGCTCGGGTCTTAAGTTAATAAATAATAATAACAATATTACGGCCAAAATAGTCTCCTGATAATATACAGTATATGTGCGTGATGTCGTGTAATAATATTTATATATTTTTATTTATTTATTTAGAGTAGGTATTACAAAATTTAACTAGTACCTACATTTTACCATGTCACACTGTATGTAAATGAGGCAATAGCAGAAAACTGATTCTTATTGTGACTGAGACATGGTTATGACCGAAAGTCGCCTAACTAGGCCTGAGCCTGTTCTAAGGCAGACTTGAGCAATTTTCTTTGTGCATTATGATTACTATTTATTAACAATGCATATATTTCTAGACACAATCAAATAAAACTAATTATTAAAATAGTCTACAAAAAATTAAATTAAAAATAGAAAATTCAAATCTTTTTAAAATAAAAATAAAATAAAATAAAACTAAATCTAATCCAAATAATAAATAAAACAAAATTAACATTAGAATAATCAGAATTAATAAAAATGCAAATTGATTGTCAAATATATTGTTACATAATCATGTTCTCTCGATTTGTGAGTGTGTATGATAGAGTAGGATGAGTGTGTTTATATGTGTGATTGTGATGTGTGTTTAATGAGTGTGTGTAAGTACATCTACGTGTATGTGTCATAGTTGTGTATATATGAGAGTGTGTGATTCTGCACAGGTATGTATCTGTTCAAGCTTTTATGGTCTGGTTTATTACCGCTCTGACAAATTCGTTTTTGATCATTGAGAATACGTCTGGTTATTGAAACGATTCATATTACAGTGTTCTGGTTAGTGTCTGATTGATACCACATTGTTAACAGTTTTTTAGCTCGTATTTCCCTAATGACGTAGCTCAGTATAAACCTACCCTTATAAACATTCACCGCGAAACAATAGCTTTCATTACTTTACCTGGTGCAAAAATCCGCGGCAGTCATTAAATCTGCGGTGAAAAAAAGCTGTCGAGTTCTCTTGCCGCCTCTCGAGCTGGAAAAGCCAGCGATCGCTAGCGACAATGCACTCCGACGGCGATTGATCGAACCACTACAATTAGTGGGCGGGTGTGAGATTTTACGCCCCGAATAAGCAGTCGCACTCGGGCCTCCGAGGGGGGCGGACGTGTGGGTGGAGAGGCTCGGTCTGCGCTGCATTGAGGGTGGGTGGTTTATCGGTGTGATTGAATTAACTTAATAAAGATGTTTTATTGAATCTTTTTCCGGTTGCACTTTTTTATCGCTGGTTCCCCAACTATTAAGCATCTAACAATACAAGAAAAAAATGGTGGAATAGGAAGTTCGGGACAAAGAAGAACATCATGGCTCCATAATCTATGGGAGTGGCTTCAGATATCTACCACATCCTTTTTTCGATAGCCGGCCAACCCAGTTGCAATAGCCAAAATTCGGTAGCAGATGTGGCACCAGAAGAAGAGGAAGCAATAATTGCCGCGTTTCTCTGATGGCTACTCTTTACAAAGTGGTGCACGAGTCAGGCGCAGGCGGGTGAGATTGTATATAATATGTGTGACGTTTTGCGGGGGTAGTTCGTGCCGAGTTTGCAGAAGTCGTCAGCCAAGTTGGCGTAGAGGCAACTCCACTTGCACACGTCGCTTGCTCAGACGGCGAAAGCTGCACGTGGTCATGACACACGTGTTTAACATTTACATATAAACCTAACAGGGATGTAACTAATTTATATAAATATTCGTATGTGGGTCGAGTTACGTTTAACCCCTAGAGCCCCGATTGGCCGATATCGGCCAAAACACGATTCAGAGTGACGGCCCGTTTTAATTTTATTTTAATTTAATTTGTTCTATTTTATTATGTTTTATTATGGTAATATGTTTTATTTTAATTATGGGTACAGTGGTTTGGCAGTAATTATTTTTTGGTGAGACAGTGTCATAATTCAATGTTTTTACTAATTTTTACTAAAATTTTTTGGACATCAACTTGTTAATCGGCTGAGAGGCCGAGGCCTGAAGGGTTAATAGATCTATAGCCATGCTAAAACTAAAGTGGTATATGTTGAAAAAGTGTTTTCTGGTATATTTCAAGTCACATTACCACTCCTTTTTTATTGGGCAGTCGTGTTTTAAACAAAAAAAGACAAATACGTGTGACCTCGTACGTGCCAAAAAATCGATTATTCGTTTTTTATTGTTATCGGTGTAAAATCCCACTGCGGATCTTTCTGTCGATGTCCCGAGGGCTCAAATTGCTTAGTTTTCTTATAACTCTCATTGCAGTGGCATCTTATTTAGTGTCAGAGTATTTTGTCCTACGGAATCGCGGCATGGGGCGCTACTACTAATGATAACCTGGATAGATTGACAAAAGCACAGAAATTATTATTAAGAGTAATACACAGGAAAAACCGGCGTCATCCATCTGCCTTGTTATTTTCTCAATCCCATGTGCTATCAGCTAAACAGCTATTCATTAAGCAAGCGCGTCTTTCATTCTACACATCTAGAGATGACCATGCACGAAGTCAAAAGAATGACACAAGAATGTCCGCGAGTATCAAATATATAATTCCGTCACTCAGGACAACATTTACCCATTGCTGCAGAGACATATATTCTACATAGCCCCAAAATTATATAATTCCCTAAGTGAAGACATGAAAAATTATTCTAGCATAAAAATATTCAAATCATATCTTAATAGATGGCTACTTAACAAGGGATATGTAAAATCTGATGAAATTCTTCGCAACGCACGACAATTTATTTAGTATCACATCTATTATTCTTAATTAAAATTAAATTATAAATGTATGTATTTATTTCATAGCTATATGTTTTATAAAATTGGTATATTTATGTGTATACACAGGTGGTGGGTCCAAATAATTTATTGTCAAAAAAACATTTCATTTCTTAAAATTGCATAAACAAAAGCACATCTAGAGACGGGCCAAATTATCGCTTAGTTAGATGTGCTATTGGCAGGAAAGGTCATGTAAGATGTGTTAAACCTCCCTATATCAATTATTAAATAATTTATATACTTATTATAAGAAGCAAACGTTACATGACTAATGAACTATATACCTAATCATAAGTATCTCAATAAATAAAATAAAATAAATAAATCTTTAGGGCTGTCCTAGACGATGATTTTATCTGGTGGTAACTCTTACGCGCTTGGTAGTAATTCCTCCCAAACAACTTGACTGACAGTTTGAATCGTTAAAGCAGTTAAATATTTATTTTTTTATTTTAGGCATCTAAAAAACATCTCGGGAACGAATTTATTCAGGTTTTTCCATGCCCTGTTATTTTTTCCTATTGGCGTAAACGAAGTATCACATACATATACGGCGATAAAATGATTATGTATGTATATTTGTTTTTCAATTCTATATATTTTTTATTATTAAAAATATTCATATTTTGCTTATTAATTATAAAATATTCCCCACTTCGTTGGGCGGTAAAACTTTTTACCTGTGATGAAATTAAGAGTGTGGTTCGGTTAGTACTGAGTGCTATGATTTATTTCCTGACTACGAAAAGAAGGGTTATATTTTTACTGCATATGTATGTATGTATTTGCATGCCAATTTGACTATAATACCGTTATTTGTGAGTGTCTTCTTGTGAGTGTCTTATTTGTGTGCATATTATCTCTTTAACTATGTATTCAGTAAAATTATAAGGAAATTATATGCAGTAAAAGGGAAAAGTCTTTCGTTTTAAACGAGACGATAAATTTACTTATTTTGATAAGAATTCATAATTGTTGATAATATGACCAATAAACATGACCTAACGATTTAAATTATTTTTTTTATATAAAATACTACTTTTTGTGACTTAAATATATAAGTAAGACATATGCTGTCGCTGACTTTTTTGTAGGCATTATCAAGCCCTACAACTTTTCTCTAGTACTTAATCATATATCTCTCATCGTTAAAAGGCAGCGTTAGTTAGAAACATTTTCGTTCGACCGCTTATTCTCCGACTTACTTTGCAAATCCGACTACCACGAAAAAGTCTCTTAATTTTTCGGATTAATATATAGCCTATGACACTCACAAATAACGTGGCTTTCTATTGGTAAAAGAATTTTCAAAATCGGTTCAGTAGATCCAGAGATTACTTCCTACAACGTCACAAACTTTACCTCTTTATAATATTAGTATAAATATCATTTAATTAATTTAAATGGTCTGAAGTTCACTTTGACAGAATTTTTGAAAATATGCAGGTTAAATATCACTCTTTCCTAAACTTAAAGTCTACTTTAGATTAAAAAAAAGATTTAGATAATTTCAAACACATGAATTTCAAAGAATTAAATTAACGCTCAATATAGCATGGCTCGCAAGGAAACCCGCATGGCTCGCAAGGAAACCCGCATGGCTCGCAAGGAAACCCACATCGCATCGCAATTCCAATAAAATTATCATTCCTAGTAAATATATATTTTTTTTTTGAAATTGCTACAAACAAGTAGTATGGTATGTTAAAATAACTTCGATAACAATATTGTACCTTGATAACTTGATGCAAATTCATTGAGCGAGCCATAAAGCTACATATAGACGTTTATTTTCTATCCTGGTTGCAATATTTGATTGAGAAAATACTTCATTTTAGCTTATTTCCACAAAAAAGACAGTATGTGTCCTATGTTATCTCAGCATTGATTCGACAATTCAAAAATTTAGCCTGACTATGACGTTTTTATGTTTATCTTTTAGTAACTTCGCGTTGCATTGTTTAGAGCTCATTTTTTTACATATTTCTTACTACATTTTTGGAGTTATCTCAGTGTTGCTTTGGCATGGTTTTATATTGGTAACTCCATGGTTTATTAAGATGGTACATCAACGTAAACCTTTTTTCAGAGAAAGAACTTTTTTTTCTAAAAAAAACATATTAACTGTATTTAAATTAAACAGTAGATTGTACATAAGTTCTTATCTAACCCTATACATACTGATTTTAAAATTGTAATCTTCTTTCAATATCTTGCAAAAGTTTTTATTACTACAATATATCTACAGTGATGTATCGTTTAAATATAATCTCTAATGCTTGAGGCTCTGAGATAAGTACACGAAATTATTAAAAAATATTTTAGTATGCCTTATAGAAAACGGTTTTCAATGGGAATCGTCAAGCTCTCGCTCAGTTGTTCCGAGATACTGGAAATCGCATTTGTCGATAAAATAATATAAATTGGAAAAATGTTTTTGGTTCATCTCTGCCTTTAAATGACGATTATTCAAAATGTCGAAAAAGTTTTAAATAAGACAATGGCAACACTGAAATTGTTGTATTTCGTGATGCGGTTGTATCCGACCGCGACACGACTACGCGGGCCAAGGAGAGAGGAAGTGGCGAGCAGTCAAAGGCGACTGCTTGAAGCGGTCCGTCTATGACGGGTCGGGCAGCCAACTGTTGCCTGCACGGCAAACTCGACTGCACGCCGACCGATTTTTTTATTTGCGACCGCAAGCGAACTGCTCGAGCGGTCCGTGTATTGCGAACGAGATTTTTCTATTTATTTATTTATTTAATTATTTAATTTAACAATTCATTAACGATGCATAAGTATCACTAATAATCATATCAATTAAAAAAATATATAATCAAAAGTAAAATTAAAATTGAACACGGCCATGAGCATTAGCATTTATGTACTGCTGCTCCCCAACTAAGTGCCAGGACTTGTTCCAGGGCAGCTAGCTCTCTAGTTTTTAGATCACATATATTCGGCAATTTGAATAAAAAATAAAAAGGAAAAGAAATAATATAAAAAAATTGAAACTGCAGATCGCTTAACAGCGACAGCTTAAAGCTGTTGGCCACGACTGCTCCAAGCTGCCCGTCTATGGGCACTCTAAGCCGGCAATGAGAAACCAGCTGCCACTTCCTATTTTTCTATTGAAATTTAGTCCACTGACCCTTGGCACTATTTGCAACTATAAGTTTACTAATAGGTACGAACACCCATTTGTTCCAGAAGATGAGCTCATGCACTCGGCAGCCATGGGCGGCGGTGGGCTGTTTGGCTGCAGTTCTGCAGGCCACAGCGGCATCAACCAGCTAGGCGGCGTTTACGTCAACGGAAGGCCCCTGCCTGACTCCACCAGGCAGAAGATCGTAGAGTTGGCGCACAGCGGCGCTAGACCCTGCGACATCTCTAGGATACTGCAGGTGTCCAACGGTTGCGTCAGCAAGATCCTCGGCAGGTGAGTCCCTCACTTCTAGAAGCGAATTGCGCGCAAGTGCTAGAATTGGAGGTTCATGAGCGCGTCGTATTAAGAGAGTGCTTCTTCGTCACTGTGGACTTGTTGTGCTCTAGTGCTCTCATACTCTCCGCATGGAGACTTCTCATTAAGAGTGTGATAGAATAGATGGTACGCTCCCGCTATTTCCATCTGCAATTCTTGTTTTTTGAACCACTATATAATAGCATTAGATGATAATAATAATAGATTATGTTGACTGGTCACGGTCATTCCATGAAAAAGCATTAGGATTTTTATTTATTTATTTTATTTATTAGGTACATACATATTTAAATGCAAGCACGAAAGAAATTTACGACCGAGTTTACGGAAATTTGTCATTGAGAGAACACACCGCAGCCATAACGAAAATATCCTTTGCACCCAACCCTTTCGAGGTATCATCTACAACGGGCGAACCCATTACCTTTAGGAGGTTATTTATGTTATGTTATTTATTTTATTTATCCCTAGTATTACATGATTAAATTTCCTATAATATATTTTACATGATTTATCGTAGGTACATACAAAATGTAGAACCCTGGAAATTCCATAAAATTGCGGCTTTGGCGGGATTTTATCACCTCACTAGGCAGAGCATGTATTGAGGTGATATTTAGTACTGCGTTCATCTGTCGGGTGTATAGATAATTTCTGTAATCTTGGGAAACCCTACAAGTGTATATTGTATAACTAATTTAGTATATATACTACACTAAAAATATATTTATTAAATTAAATGAGATATAATATAGGTATATATGGGAGATATATGAATACAGTTATGAGGCTAATGAGATAATGATAACAATAATTCGTAATATAAATCATCTGTGCGCTTATTTAATAACGTTAGTTACTAACGACTCACAGTGCTCCCTCGTCGAGTGTAACAACCATAATAATATCAGTCTTTTGTAGTGAGCGTCGTTTTAAATTATTGTAGCTTGGCCTAATTGCGTGGTAAATATGGTATGGAGTTTTTTCGCTAGGTAAATATAGTGTCTTTGTCCAAAGGTCGTTCTCATTCTTGGTTGTACATGTCTGTCTTTATGTCTTGTGTCGTATCTATGGGCGTTATTATAACGATATGTAATCGTTCTTTCAACCTGGAGTGAGCGCAGAGACTTCCACTGTGGCGTAGCTAGATCGGTGGACAGCACAGTCCACTGGTCTAGCTACGCCACTCGCCCGTGAGATGTATGTGAGGCACTGGGAAGCACCCAATGGGCCGCTTCACACCTGACTACCAGATATAGCCAAAATCCTCCATCACGCAGTCTGGTCACGGGTTCTAGGTCGATTGCGCCCTCCCCCCCCCCTACGTAAACGTAAACGGGAGTTAATAGGTCCTTACTGAGTTGGCCACGAAGACCCATTCTGTTCAGGGTTGGTCACACTCACGGGCCAACACCTATCCGACGGCCTCCACGCATGAAGTGCGAGCCTGGGTAGGACTCTGGCCCTATGGTCAGTTTCCCCTGGGAATCAACCTTCTGGCGCTCCTGGACGGTCTGCGCACCGTGCGGCATAAGCCAATCGATTGCGCACTCTGACTAACAGTCGGCAGAGTCTGGAAGCAGTACTGTTTCCTATAGATTGGGGGTGGTTGCGGACCTTACGGCGACTGCTCTTGAAACGACCATTCGGCTACCCGATCCTGGGTGAACAGCCGGACAAAGGATGCCGTGGTCCGCGATAGATTCGGTGTACACCGTTTCACCGCTTCGTAAGGGAGAGGACTGCGCAAGCGACCTCGAACTCGTATCCAATCGAGAGACTGGAGTAATCTGGTCGCAATTGGAAGTAAGGGTGTGAGTGTAAGCCCGCTGGGTGACACTCCTGGCTATCTCGCGGTTAAGGCGTTGGCCTATTACGGGTTTCCGGCGGAGCTAGACGGTGGACTGTTTTGTCCAAGTCATCTGCGCTTACTCCAGGGAGCTAGAACGACTAATCGTTAAAACTTCCTGAGGTGACGGGCTCGCCCGCTGTGGTCGACAACCCTAGTTGACGTAAACGTTTATTCAGTATGAATATTTTTTGGAACGAAGCGCCTTTTGCCGGCCATGCATCACTCGCGATCAGGTGGCTGACGGATCGATTCAAGGGTTGAAGACGCCAGGTCGACAACTACCCTCTGCTGTCATTGGAAACGTACGTCTTCAGACCATCTGGTTATTTACCAGCTGGGCATTCAACACCTAGCAAACCGGATGGTGCGCCAAGTGCCCAGTTCCGACCGAAGTACTTATTAGTACCCGCGAATCCGCGATCTTCTGATCCCAGCCGCCTCCGACTGCAGGATTACAGCCGTGGCAGAAGCTCACAGCGGCCCTGACAGGGTAAGTCCATCTTCGAGGAGGCTACCAGATAGGAATTAAACCGCGAGTTGGGCAGGTCAGATGACAATGATTTTTGCCAACACCACCCAAACTGCACGGAATCATTAGGAACCGGCATCTTTGGTCTGTGGGGCGGTGTCGACTACAACGGACGAACCCGTCACCCTAGGCTGGTATAACGATATATAATCGTTCTTTTAGCCCAGGGATAAGCGTTTCTACGCTAATAAACCAAAATGATTTTTCTCATGCTGATTTTAATGACCCATGGGCCTTTTCGGCTATTTTGGGGTCATATATTTCAAATATGGCAATAAAAATAACTTTACTTAATTTTGAACAGGATTATAAACATTTTTAACGAGAATTTATTTTTACGTTACCGTTATGTTATATACGCGTCTTTTTCGAGTATTTGCACATTGGAAAAGACGAATCTAAAGTAAAAACTGTCAAAAAAGTCAAACGAGAGAATAATTTTGTGTATGCTGTAAGTAATTTCTGAAATTTGCTTCCCAGAATACATGGAAAATTTGAACTATATATATAGAATATGTGAATGGGTCTTTGACTTCTAATTTGTAGTAGCTGGCTCAAATATGACGACTACATGTGTTTTGATCAACCCTTGAACGTAATTTGAACCGATTTGAACATATTTGTACATTTGGCCAGAAAACTTAAACGTCCATATTTTTGTACTTGGTATCATCATCAGAACTGACTTAGAGACAGAAATATCATCAGACAGACTTAGAGACAAAAATCTACTGTCTAACTATTGCCAACATGCCGTTCAGAGGCCAACGCCTTACGGCGAGGCATCGAAAAAGGTACCCAGCGAGCAGCCTCGCCCCTGGCTACCAGTTTTGGAAGGACATCTCTGTCTCGAATTAACCATCAGGATACTTCCTTACATCCGACTGGTCACGGGTTCGAGGTCGCTTGCGCAGTCCTCTCCCTTACATAGCGGTGATACAGCTGATAATAGCCGATTGGTCGTTTCAAGAGCAGTTGTCGTAAGGTTAACAGCCACCCCCGCTCTATAGGAAACAAACCCGTTTCGAGACTCCCCCGGCTATCTATCAGAATGCGCAATCGATTGGCTAACGCCTCACGCTGCGCAAACCGTCCAGGATCGCCCGAAGTATGATTTCCAGGGGAACTGGCCCGCAGACGTAGTCTTTCCCGGGCTCACACTTCTGCTTGGAGGCTGCTGGATGGGTGTTGACCTGTGAGTTCGGCCGACCCTAACACGTGGGTCATAATGGCTCAACTGCACTGGGGCCATTAGCTCCCACGCTGTATACTCAATAGTTTTATCTTATTTTTACCACAAAACATGTTTCACTTTAGGTTAAGGTTGGCTGTAAGATATTTCTTCAACGTAATAGGCTCGCCGATTTTTAAACAAATAAAGCGTTTTATTATTATTATTATTATATTATTGTAAGTAGCTTCTATCACCCACTTACGAGCACCTACTACGTACGTGGACTGTATGTGTACTAAGTACGCATCTTTGGTTTAAGCTGCAAGTATTATCATAATCATCATTAATTTCACATTATCGCACACAATCGAATTAATCCCAATAAAAGTATCAACCCCCTCCCCATCTATATGTCCCTGTTGTTTGCGTTTAGCGGCGAGAGCTCCATATTGTTCCCAGTGTTCCCATGACGAAACAATGCCCGGAGCGCGTACAAAAACTCTCCGTCGATTCCTTACTTACGGTCAATGAGGCAGAGACAAACAATTGGCGACGAAAGAAAGCGGTGAACTGCGGAACAATGCCGGCTTCGAAACGTCGATTAACAATGAGATTATTAGCGCTGCCATTAGAAGAACTCCCAGAGAATTTTGACTAACATGCTGGGAGTGACGCGAGGGGGTGACTTGACATGGGTTTGACTAAACTATAACAGTGCTCTAATAGTTTAGACTTAAATGGAACTTTGAGAAATGTCCTAAGAAGAAGTAATTCCTTCAAGGGAGTATTGTTGATAATATGGCTTCACTTATATCCTGGGTAATGGAATGGATTATTTAGCGTATTAGATTCATCAACATCGTACTACTATTTGGAAACCAATATTTTGCTACGAAACGCAACGTGTAGATGACTATCATAGTTCCTGAAATTGATTATTAAGTTCGATATGGCGACTTTCGTGATATAACAATTTGGCGGCGCACATACATAGATGACGCTCTAAACACCACTATACGGTATAACCATAATAATCATAATCATAAGTTTTTTTAAGTTTTACGAAATCGTAACTTTTTGACGTAAATAATGCATACATACAAACATACATAAACGATATAAAAATTAAATTTTTGTGACATATAGCATGATGTAAATCATCGAGGTAACCATTTTATTTCCAAGGGTCTTTGTCGTTTAAATAATCATTTATTTTATAGTAGCCCTTTGAGTACAGCTTCTTCTTAATAAATGACTTAAATTGTATCACAGATAAATTTTGCATGTTTTTTGGGACTTTATTGAAGAAGCGTATACATTGCCCTTTGAATGATTTTGTGGTTTTGGAGAGTCGACTTTTATGGTCAGCAGGTTTATTTTTATTGCTAGTATTGAGACCATATCTATCAGAGTTTTTTAAAAACAGTTCTTTATTTTTATGCACATACATTAAGTTTTCATAGATGTAATGAGATGCAAGTGTCAAAATATTTATTTCTTTAAATCTTCCGCGTAACGACTGTCTAGCACGTAATTTATAAATAGCGCGTATGGCTCGTTTCTGTAGTTTAAATATTTTATCAGCGTCAGCAGCATGACCCCACAATAAGATGCCATACGACATCAAGCTGTGAAAATGCTGAAGTAAACCAGCCTCGCGGTGTCTATAACATAATAACATATCATAATAACGACCGAATTATTAATCATAACTCTTATTATTTTAATATAATTTATATAATGATGTCAATATCTAATTTGGTATACAGGTTTCAATGTGTATCTAATAATTACGCTCTTTCATGTTCGGATAGACTAATAGATAGCCTCTCCGTATTAGTTATCTGATGTAATCAGCCTATATAAAAATGCGATAGATGGCACTAATAATTGAATGTTAATATCGTTGGATAAATTATTGGGTTTTTATAATCAATCAGTAATTTATATAAAAAACTATTCATTATCAATGGCCAAACAAATTGCGAATAAATTGGCCGTCAATACTATCAGCGCCACCTGCATTTCGACGGTGCAGAAATATTGCTTACATGTTTTATGGAGTTAAGTAATCTTATACCATATCTAATCAATGGTTTGGGCAAACTATAACCGTGCCTTAATATGGTTTAGACTTAAGCCATTATCGATCTTTGAGAAATGTCATAAAAAGACGTACTTCCTTCAAGAAGTGTTTTTGAGGATATGGCTACACTGCGATTCTGCGTTATGGTATGTATGTCTTCATCTGGCGCCATGTTTGCTTTCGATTGTTAATCTTATTTGCTATTAGGCTTTTATAAGTTTTTTGACCGATGTCAATGATCGATGTTTTCTGAAACTATTATCAGAGATTGCTTTGCTCAGATCTTTTTCCGCTTCGTCCCGGATCTCTTTTTCTGGCTATTTTACCTCGATTGCTAATGTTGTATTTTTCGGAATGTATTTGATTTCGAGTCGAGTCTTCATTCCTGACTCTTCCAAACCAGCTTGTATTCAGTATCCTCCGATAGACTCGTCGAAGGCTTGAAGCCTTTTTGACAGTGTGTCACATACCCTTAAGTTACAGAAATCCCAGATCTTAATAAAATAATAGAAATTAATATAGGAATTTGATAAGTATTAAAAAACTTAATATTTTGAGGAGGTCTTATTATATATATATTAATCCAATTTCAATATTAATAGATAATCTTCTATGAAAAAAAGTTTTAAAAAAAAGAAATAAAAAAACAGATATAATAAATATATTATATTCCTCAATGTAAACCGGTGTCACGAAAAACAAAGAAAGTGTATTACAGACACACTGGCAACAAAGCTTGAAGCCTTCAAAATGCGAGTCTATCGGAGGATACTGAATACAAGCTGGGTTGAAAGAGCCAGGAATGAAGACTGAACTCGAACTCGAATACATTCCGAAAAATACAACATTAGCAATCCAGGTAAAATAGCCAGAAAAAGAGATCCAAGACGAAGAAGAAGAACGTAAGTGTCCAGCATTCTATGCCATATAACCATGTTGAACATACATACCATCTTAAAAGTCTGATCTTTATGTGAAGGTTGATGTTTCGTCCAAAAATACTTTTTCATCCTAAAAAATGTACTTCGGGTAAATTGCAACCAAGGTACATAATATTACCGGCCTTCTCCAGTCGCACCCCGTAACCTTTAGCATTAGGTGTGTTACAACCAACTTGACAACCACTACAAGCAACTACATCAAACACACTGGAAAGAGATAGACACCTGCAGACAAACCAAAGAAATAGTAATGGAATACAACCACAAACTTACCAAAACACTTCTAAGGACAAAAAGGCCCCAACTACGCAAACTAGTGGGACTGATAACAGGACACAACACACTAAACAAACACCTCGCGCACCCTGCGCGAGGCGGCAGGAAACCTGAAAGCCCTGCTGGCTTTCGTCGAGGAGCTGGGGTGGGTGGAATAGCGCTACCCCCGTTACACGCAAAATAGGCACACTGGATGTCGACTTGCGGAGGATCGCCCAGTATAACTAACTAACTAACTAGGTGTGTTTACGGACTGACCATCATGTACTATTTATTGATCTCTGTAGTGATCAGCTCATACTGTTGTAACATTCTCAATAAGGATGATGATGATGACATTCTCAATAAGGATCTTCCATGATGCTGGAAAATTGGTACACTATCATCTACATATATTATATTGTTGATATTAACGCAATTTACCTTCACCTCACTTTCTGAATTATATAGTGAGTCCTTAAAAGATGAACAATTGGAAGTAAAGAATGTTGTCAATAAGGTACGTCAAGAATTACATAATAAAGAAAATAAAACAGAAATTAATAACAGTCAATTCAATATCGAAGGTAGGGATATGATACAAGGACAAGCTAGGAGGCGAGTGGAGAGGAGGGGGGGGGGGAGAGGGGGGTATTTATTAATTAAGTAAATCTCTCCGTGTGGCGGATCTCTTAAACCACGCTCGAAGATTTATAACATTCTTCGTCATCCCGGACCTCTTGTTCCAGTTATCTTATTTTGGCGGTTTAAAACATTTCTGACTCTCCACTCAGATTAGAAGGTGTATCCTTTATTGGTTCCACAATTCAGACTTATGGCTCTTAGACTTATTATAATATAGTAGGGAGAATATATATATCATCTAACAAGATGAATTCTCAGGACTAGGCTGATGTTTATTCGGTATTTTCTTCGTTTCTTGGTTTCTGTGACCGATATAAGTCAGAATTATTTGTCTTGTTTGCCGCGCTTGATTTAGAGTTCGACTCAAAGTTCTTCTTAATTGTTAACGATCAACATGCTTTACTCCATCCCTGCCTTTGTTCAGCGGGGGGTTGAACGCGCCGCCACCCAGGAACGGTTCGACTGGGCGTTGCTGTTATGCGAAACGTCAATTAACGCGAGCACTTGATCGACAGCTGTGGCAGCAGGTCCGGTGGTAAACTAAACGCAACTTAGGCAGCCACTGTCTCAGCAGCGTGAGAGTTTCGGGGATCAGGTATCTTTGATTGACATTCCGTAAATTTTCTTCGTGCGTTATGTTCTCCTGAATCGTTTGCGACAATTGTAATGACGTGGACTTTCGAATAGAGATGTGCTCAGAATCGCTCTACGTGTGGATGCGGCTACGTCAGAAAAATGGTTACTTAGTTATTGCTGATGATGTAAGTAGTAGACTTTCCCGGCAAGTTGCAAAGGACTGATTAAATCAGATAAACTCTCGGCTGGCGGATGAACCCGTTTCGGTTCCGTTATACAGCCGCCTCTGGCGGCGCTGTTCGTTTCTCGACTAGTCTCGGAAGGCTCAGCATTAATATTTGAATAACGGTATGGCGGAATTTAGGTATTATTATTGCAACTTGTATATGAGATATTCACAACAAAATGTCACAGTGTGATTTTGGCCAAACAAGGCACTTGTATCAAATTTCAAGTGTCTAAGTGGAATATTTCGAGGATATGAATAGAGGATATGAACTCTTGCCGTGACTAAATGATGCCTGCATACCAAATTTCAGCTTAATCGAATTAAGCGTTTAGGCGGTATCGTGAAGGAATACTCACGCACACACACACAGAGACAGGCTTTAATCTGGGAGAGTAAACAAAAAGATGAAAATTCGGAACATCGAATAAATGAAGCTGTCACAAATTCGAAATAACTATTATGAAGGTATTGTTCTTAAAGGTGATTAGGTGGGGGTGAGGGGTAACTAGGATGCACAGAATCAGTAATGAGCACATACGAGGTAGCTTCAAGGTTGCACCAACTGCAGATAAGATCACCGAAAACCGCTTACGCTGGTATGGGCATGTCAAAAGACAAAGGGACGACCATGTGGTACAAATTGCTACGAAACTACCTGAACAAAAGAAATGAAGTTTGCCGCCCGCCGCTGACCTGGTGGTCCAACATCGAAATAGACCTCAAAAAAGCACAATTGTCCAAAAGATCGTTTAACCTGGCGCAGAAAAGTGAGGAGACCCGACCCCAAATAATGAGAATAGGAGAAGACGAAGAAGAGACTCTTGTTAAATGTATAAGTAACAAGTCCATTTATTAGGCTGCTCTCTCCCTAATCTTGAGAATGAGGATTTTGGTTCCAAACTGTTTAGTCCTCTTCAGCCTGATTGCACCTACCTACATTACAACATTCGTTACCCTCTAGTACTAAATTACCATCTTGTACTAAATAAGAAATAAGTAGGTATCTAACTTTAAAGCTATTATCCCTATTCTGTATCTTTGTTTTTTTTTTCTAAAGCTGCCGATTATCAATCGCTTCAGTTAGATCGATGGCTTATTTGTACGTTGTTGTCGTTCTTATTTTGTTCTCAGAGTTGACATTATCGTCGGTACCAATCTACCCCGCTGGGGTGAAATTCACAACAGAGCGTTCAACGAAGACCACCTACTGTTTAGCCCCTTCCGTGACTACAGGGTGGCCCTTAATTTGCGAAATGACTTGACTTCTTTCCTTTTCAAGCTGTGAGACTGGAGAATGGCGGCAAGTTTATAAGCGGTGCAATTTGAATAGGCTGAATTGAAACATACCGTAATTGGCTTGGGATTTTGGGATCAGTTATAATATAAGACTAAGTCTTCTCATTTTTAAGTTCATGTATGATGTTAAACCCTTTAGTAATCCTCCTGTATTGCATCGAAGCCATCTCTTTATTAAGCTTTATTAATATTATTATTACTAAGAATTAATTTCTATAAAACATTGATTTTGGCTACTACATAAGAGGAACCAAATGTCTCATGCTTCTGTCACCAAACTAGGACTAACTCGTTCTAGAGTGGACAGGACTCTAAAGGCCTCGCCAATTAGAACGCGTACCTAGCGTCGCGTTTTAACGTCGTGTACTTTGGATGTCACACTAAAATCGACTAGATATTGACGCACACAGAGCGTACCGCAGATCGATAACAGTCGTTGGAAAGTTTCTTTGTTGTTGAGATGTCAAGTGATTCAAGTGATTCAGATGTAGAAGAATTATTACATTTGTTCGCTTTATCACGATCGCAGATAAAAAGAGTATGGGTACACGACATTAATAAAAGGAGAAAGGAATTAGGAGAATATATATCACCGTTTGTGTAGGGAGCTTTCATCACATGAAGATCGTTTTTTAAATACTTTCGTATGTCGCAAGATTTATTGGAAGAATTACATGAAATTCGTCAAAAATTTGTAACTTTTTTTAATAATCAATAAACAGATTGATAAATTACTTACCATTTATATTAATTTCTTTTCCAATTTCTTCCCACAATTTTGATTTTATCGCCATATTTTTATATGAATTATCATTCGTATTATATAGGCAGGGGTGTCTTTGAACATATTCTATGAGTTTTTCAGCCTGTATTTTCACTCGTACGTCGGACGCTTTCAATGCAATTTGTAAACAAATACAACGCCCGGCGTCAAAGCGTTCTAGCGCGACGTCAGAGCGCCGCGTACTGTCAGCGCCCGCGCTCTGTTTGACAGTATAATACCGTCACAATGCAATACAACTCGGCGCTATAGCACAGCATCAGGATTTACGCTGTAGCGCTCTGACGCGCGCTAAATTTATAAATACAATAGTTATAAATACAATCGCTTCTGTTAGATCGATGGCTTATATGTTGTCGTAGATTGTCTTAGCATTGTTGTTGTCGTTGTCGTTTTTGTCGTAGATATTAGCTTTAAAGCTAGAAAGTTAAATTCTATGCGGCCATATACAAAAAAATGTGAAGCGGTGACGCTAAGCGTATGCTGAGACGCAGGTGACGCAGTTACACGCAGGGCTGATTTTTTAATGCACGAACATGCTGAGAGCAGCGTACATTGCGGCGCAGTCTCGTGAAACGCTGAAATGTGTATCCTGCGACGGGCCTCGTTATAGTACTGGCACAGATTTCTGCGAAACGCGTGCACGTCGAAACGTGTTTTAAGCCAGATTTTATAATTTTTCTGCAAAAATGTAAGAGCATTTAATTAAATTCTTAAATTGTTTGTCAGATAACTCTATCGACATTTTAAAAAATCCACTTGTAGAGTATTTTTTCAAATAATCACTTTTCACAATAGTTTTTCTTCGCTTTGAGAAGCTGCAAAGAAGCAACAATTCAATAATTTCATAATCAGACTCTGACTAAGAACTCATTTTTGTTGCCAAACTTGAAAACTCTATTATTTGTACTAGCTAGGATGCGAACGAATGCATCTGTGTCTTCTTCTTCTTCTTGTTCTTGTTACTTTATGGCAATCACCGATAGTCGGTGCTTTTCTGCCAAGTCGTTTTCGGAGGGCATCTAAGTTAGTTGTTAATGCATAAGACGGCACAATACTGAAACAAGGGATACTTATTTATAGAAATGTAGGTACCTACATATAGCATAAAACATATTATAGTTATTGGGGATGATACAAACAAGGAAAGGATGTGAAATGTGCTATTACACTATACAGAAATATTATTAAGGGAAATACATTTACATATTACTTTATATATTTTGGGAGAGTTAAGCGATAACAAGTGAAGAACACATAGAAGGAGTTGGATGTTATACTTTATAAGGTCTGGGATAAAACTCGGATAATTATTGAGGTTGGGACAGTTAAAGAATAGATGGTCCAGCGTGCAATCCCCGTGTCCACAATCGCATTTCGGAGACGCGAGAATGCATCTGTGTCATTTACAGCTGCGTCGCATCATACGCTTGCGGCCTATGTCTGTCTCAACTGTCTTGCCTTACAAAATCTGTACTATGCTGCACTGCGTCACATACGTCTCAGCATACGCTTAACCCGAGAACGGCGTATTATATCAAACTTGAGTTTTGTTCAAAAGACGACATAGTACTTATGGAAAAGTTTCTACTCAAAAGGTCAATGTTGCGAATCTGCCAAACCGTACTTTGCACAAGGTTGCAAAACAAGGTAAACATGTTACAAATTATTTGGTTAAATAATAGGTGCAGCGTGCTCCAGAATCAACGTTCACTGACAATGAGTAACCCTGGGGCGCAGTGCCTGTCGGCACAGCCGACCCCTGCGGATATTATGGGAAAAAAGTCATCAAACGCACATTACACGGCGGGCTACAATCAGTTTAGGGTCGAATCGGGCAAACAGGCGGCTGTCGCAAATAAAGCCCTCCACACACTGCAAATATCGCTGATGAAACGAATAAAAACACTCGAACCGGTGCAAACGCACTCGAGATGATTTCACTAAGGCGTTCGATCGTATTAATACTCAACACTTACCACTGCTACATAAATATGAACGAATGGGAACCATTAGCAAAATTCAGAAGAAACCCAAAGGAAGTTGAAAATGAGTCGCGGAAAACAGTTTATCGTTAAAACAGAATCTGCCTAAGTAGACCATAGCCGGTACTAAGATACACTCAACATGTCGACTTATAATAGCATGTGCGTACAACTATCTAGTTGTGCGCACATATGCCGACGAATCGAACGAAAGCACTCGAGGCTGCCGGTGCAAACGCAAATGGAATGATTTTACCAAGACGTTCGATCGTGTCGATACTCATCTCTCACCACTGTTACATAAATTAAAACGAACCAACACCAAAACTTCAGATAATAGACTCATTCGGCGGTATTGAGGTTAGGTCTTGCATTGTAAGGTACCGGGTTCGATTCCCGACTGGGGCACAATTTTCCGTTGGGATAAAATTAAAGGAATCGCATTTTCGATTCTGTCGATCGAATGCAATAAGAGTATGCACATTTAAACATTTGTTACATGCACACATACATATAAACACGTCATAGAAGGGTTGGTTGTAAGAAATTGTCATATAAAAAATAAACAATAAAAACACCCAGGTCTTGGAAAAGCTGAAAAACGAGCAGCTTCTTCTGGCTAACACTTGGTTTGAAAAAAATCAACTTTTCATAAACCCATCAAAAACGGTAGCGATGAAATTTTCAACTACTAAAAAGAGTGACGAAAATATTACGAAATGGAATCAGAAAATATAAATATTGTCAGATATACTAAATTCTTAGAAATCACTTTAGATGAAAATTTAAATTGAAATCAACATATCAATAATTTGTGTGCAACTTTGTCATCGGCAGTCTATGCTATAAGAAAGGTGAAATTTCTGGCTGGCGAACAGGCAGCGACCAGTGTTTATCACTCCTGCTTCCATTCAGGGATGTCTTATGTGATACTACTATGGGGTAATGCAACCGATATCCATCGCGTTTTTTTGCTACAAAAGCAAGCCGTTAGGACAATTTTTGGTGTAAGCAGAGAAACACATTGCGCCCCTTTTTTATTAAAGCTGGTATCCTTACCATGTCGTCCATGTACGTATATCAGTGCCTTTTATACGCCAAAGAGAATCTTTTAAATTGCGAGCTTCACTCCCCTCGACATAGCCATAATACGCGATATAAAAACAATGTGTTATTGCCTAAAGTACGCTTGACTAAATATCAAAAAACATTTTTATATATTAGTTTTAAATTGTTCAATGCTTTGCCGTCGTCGACGAGAAGACTTGAGATGGCAGCATATAAAATCTGCTTAACAAATCAGTCAGTCAAACATGCCCTTTACAAACTGGGCGACTTTTATGATATTGCGTCCACAATTGCTTGATTATAAATAACCATATTATGACTATACTTTCGCACTAAGTTTTAGATTTTATTGACATTGTTTTTAATTACTCATGTTTCAGAATTTCTCTTTTTCATTGTATTGATTATTATTTATTGTTTGATTATTGATTATTTTGTAAATTTGACTATTTTTAAGTAATCACCTCTGATTACATTTTTTTTTCTTTTAATTAATGAAAGCGGTTTTATCATCCGGTAAATTATGATTGTAAAATTTGACATGTTCCTCAGTATTGTGAAATGCTTTTATGTAATGAATAAATGATGATGATGATTATGATGATGAAACCCGTCCATTTTGAAATTTTACAATAAAGATTACAAATAAACAAACTTGATAATGTTGTTACAATGCCATAACAATGAAAGAATGAAATTAATTAGTAAATGAAAAGAAACATAGTCAAGGGAAGATATGAATTGCAAGAAATCGGATACCTATTCGATAAATATTCTCCGCTTATAAGACAGCTTTATCCGAAAACCGCGAGGGTTAAACCCGGCGGTGAAACTGTAGCGACCCCCAGCACAAAGAAGCGAAAGGAAAAAGCTGCATTAAAAAAGGCACTTGGTCCCGCACCCCACCCCTGCGGAATGCCTAATCTCTGTCAGATCTGAGAGAGCAACTAATAGAATTGTAAGTAGGATGCATTGTGAGGCGATTGGGCACCCTCCTGAGGAACTCCACTTCAGATTCTATACGCGCACCGGAAGCATTTGTCCGGTTCACTATTGTGAATGGGGCAGTCTATTTATGTACTATCGAGAGCCATCTCGAAGATTTTGTCGATAAATAGTAACGCTTTTTTACGACAATAGATGTTTTTCGTTTAATCTTCTCGGCATGGTTATTGTTATGATTACGAGTAATCGTCGTCCTAGACCATTTGTTGTTTTATGTAACAGCTTCATGTTTTTTTATATTTATTTGAAGTAAAGCACACATACACATTACTGCAGATTACAAAATATTCATGTTTGGACGAGAAGGAAAAAAACCACACTGCAGCATCTCGATCACCACGTCAATGCCTCCTAACTAGGCCTAGCCCTATACTAAGGCAGGTGTATTAGAAAATTATTTTACCTGTGCACACATGTATTTATAATTAAAGAATGAAAACAAAACAAATTAGGTAAAGTATTATTTAAAAAAATCATGAAATATTTAGAAAAATATCATGATATTTATTATAAATAGGATAGAAAACGAATTTACCGCGTGAAATTTGTAGCACCCGACGTTTCGGTGACGTTGCAGCTGCCGTTGTCCAGGGTAGACTGAAGAGCTGTCAATCCGTTGTTTTGCGGGTAGGCCGCATACCGCTGCCGCCACTGCGTAGGTTATAACGGTGGTGGGGGGCCGGGCTCGGAGCGCGCGAATTTTGAAAATCCGTCTTGTACACAACACTCACTGAATCCTGTCTTACGTCTTTCGTTACCACCGGTTTTATACAGAATAACGATGTTTCACACGTAATTTTGTTGAATTACAAGGAATTTTGTTGAAACTCCAATAATCGATTATATACATATCAACATTTTCTTTACGGTTAATAGGAAAATAACAGTATACTGTAGTTTCAATATAATTCATGTGTTCGACTACAATCTTACGTACCTATACTACTACATGCTGTCATGTTTGAGCCCAGATCGCAAGGTCGCGATTTAATGAAATATAATTATATTTTAACATTAAGGTACTGTTATATTTTCTCAGTTTACTTACTCCAGGTCATCTATTTACTTATAAATACATCTAAGACGGTAATAACCATTCTCTCATTCTTCCACAGATACTACGAAACGGGTTCCATCAAACCCAGAGCAATCGGGGGCTCAAAACCCCGGGTAGCGACCACCCCTGTAGTGCAGAAGATAGCGGACTACAAGCGGGAGTGTCCCAGCATCTTCGCCTGGGAGATCAGAGACCGTCTGCTCAGTGAGGCGGTCTGCAACAACGACAACATACCCAGCGTAAGTGTTTTGTGTTTCGTATTCCTAGCGTTTCGACGGAGTTGCATTCTTAACGTACGATCGTTATCGGATGCTCCAATTTGATTGTCGCGTTGTACAAAGCCGATGGCGAAGCTCCATCGTTGTCAGAAAATGACGGAATTGGACATTTTATCTGTTTACCCGAGGACCCACGTCCCGCGTCGCCTGTCAACCTCCCACAATATCGTATTGGTCCACGGTAGGGTGACAGTCATTTAATATTTAATTATTAAGATTCGCAGTGTCTGTGCTTGAAACGAATGTCTCAGAGCTCATATAGGAAGGGGGGTGGGGGGGGGGGGCAAATAATTGAAGCAAACGGTTGCAAATGAAGCAGGCATTGCTTACACAATAGTAGACTCTTAAAAATCATATCCACTGCATTTATTTTATTTTATTTATTTATTAGCTAATATGTTCAAAGTATTTTTTTATAAAAAAATATTGTAGAATAACACCAGTATAGCAATGTATACATTGAAAATTACCATATAATGTAAAAGGCCTACTTAAACAGATATTATTTTGTTGCAAGAAAAATTTAAAAAGAAAAAAAACAAGCACTATTAAATTTATCAGTATAATTACCATAGTAAAAGGAGATGGGAAGAAATGTGAAATCGATCTGGTTAAAGTGGTATTAAATATATAGATAATTATCTGATATTATTCTTTTAAGAAATGACTAAAGAAGAAATATTCGCATATTTTGTCGTTATGATGATATCGAGCGATGTATACAAAAAGTTAAGTTAATATAACTATCTACTAGTAAGATCAGTAGTTTATTTCAAATAAATAGTGTCACTACTAGATGTCACTTGTTTTTTTTTGCCATCAGACATTGCAAAATAACATAATTGTTTATTATAACGATACTAACGATATTCTCATTTGAAAATAACATAATTGTTTATAATGCACTGATACCGCTAGTTTTATTTGAAATTCATTTTTATTTCGTTATACCAACATTTTATTTTCCTAACAAAAAATCCAATAAAAAATCACATCAATACTAGTGGGAAACGTTTTATATAATTTTGAAAAATGGTTTCTTTTATACAATGTTTTGGTTTATGGATGCTCCCGCGGTCTCCCGAAGCTGCTTATGACGTCACGTTTACAAGTCCGCTCTGTCTCAGGCTCTGCAGAGTAGCGTACGCGTCAAGAAATGTGCGTTTTAACAAAGCTAAATTTGCAAAAGTGCTACGTACCTATATACAATCTGAAACTACTATTATGTATGACGTTAATTTGAATATGAAATAAATTTGAATCAGAAAATAAGAGGCATCTTTTTTGGATCACTTTAAACTGTTAATTTGTGACTGCCTACAGTCATATACATTGCGATATAACATAAACTGTTACCATTAGATAGTAAAATAATGAAAACTAAAAATATCCCACATTCGGCTGAAATTCTATGGTCACCCCACCGGCCGATCAGTCTTCAGAGAAAAATCTCTCCAGGCCAATAATAAGACTCAACAAATTGCCAATATCCGAGGCGCACAATGCCAGTGTGTACTTCACTTCGCTCAAGTATGGACTCAAGAAAACGCCACGACGCTTTGTCCGTCAAAATTTGATGGAATTATACCTACATAAGAGTGGCTTCATGAAGTTGGCCATATTATTATGTTATAGTCTATATATATATACAAATGAATGTTTGTCTGTACGTCCGCTATGGACTACTAAACCGCTCCGATTTTGATGAAATTTTGAGAGAAATTTTAGATTAGTTTGGAGATGGTTTCTGTGAAGTTTGGTGCCGATCGGACCAAAGGAAATTTTTTTGTGGTAAATTCAAATTAGCCGCTTTAAAAAGCGGCGAACTTGAATTTCGAATGCGACCGCGAAGACAGGAGTAAGTTCTTGTTTTTTTATAGTCGAATGAATTTTAAAGCGGCGAATTTGAATTTCGAATGCGACCGCGAAGACAGGAGTGAGTTCTTCTTTTTTTTATAGAATTTGAATTTTGAATCCGACCGATTTGGCGTAGCAACACGCGCAGGGTACAGCTGCTAGTATGTTATATTTATGTCTTGGGCAATTTTCTGTGCCTACTGCAAAATTTCTATGCGCACTCTAAAATTACTATGCTAACAATAAAATAATAATGATCTAATTCAATTTAAGGTAATAATTTGGCGTGAGTAGATTTATTGACCCTTTTAAATGTGGATCCATACGACTTCCAATTTCCGTTAAGTTAGGTGTTAATGATTTCAATTCTGTCGACCGAATGCAATAAAAAGACACAGATTTACACACATGCATGCACGCACACAAACACATAAACATTTCATAGTAGAGTTGATTATAAGAGATTGTCGTATGAAAATAAACCTGCTCATAGTGACATTTCATAATAAAGAGTAGAAACAAACAAACAAACAAACATCCATTTTGTTCTAAACTCTAAAAAAATGTTATGTGGAAAGAAGTGTTCAAAAACTATGGAAGTAATTGCTGCAGCTACGTACCTACATCAAATACCCACGCGTATAAGCATTCAACAATTCATTATATTGCTAAATGCCATAGGTAGTACATTTTGGCACTCCTTCTGGGCCGGCGACATGCAGGTGGCGCTGATAACATTGTCCGGCAAAACTAATAGCAAAATATTTGCTCATATATAATGACATTATTAATGAATAGTTTCATATAATGGACTGATTGATTATAAACAACCTTTATTTAACCAATGATTACAATAATGACATTCAAATAATAATGCTATCTATCTCATTTTTATACAAACTGATTACATTCCCGAAATAATATGGAGAGATTAAAATGCCATATATTAATTTAGACAGCGAATAAATATTGCATATTGAAACTTGTATACCAAATACAAAATAATATATTTATGATTTAAATAAATATTAGTTTTTTATGTCGATGTTATTGTATTTTGAGATGAGATACCGTATATATGCGTGTTTAAAACGCTATCTATTGGACTAATGATCATAGGAGAGGATGTACCTATGTCTCGTGCATATATTGATGACTCGATATATTGATCATTTTGTTAGTTAGTGAATTGTTTATATGCTTAATTATTGTAAGTCTAAATGGCAATTTATAAAGAATTTAATTATTTATTAATAACCCTTCAAAATTACCATAATAGTAATTGGAAATTAAAAAATACCTACTGCTGTTACTACTGGAAGATGCTACATGTGAATTATTATTGCAATCTCATAAGCAAAGGTGTATTAAATAGGTGTATTAAATAAGTGTATAGTAAGAAGAAAACAGTTGTCTGTAAAGTCGGTTTACTGACGATAGTTGATCGTGACAACGTCATAAGAAAATACTGATGGAATGGTTGCATTTTTCAAAAGAAAATTTTTATTTCATTTGTTTGATAGATATTTTGTATGGATATAGAGAAGGAGGTAAATGGAAATTACAATTGAATTGATCAAATTACATTTATTTGTACGTATAAATACAATTATATCATTTTTATTCATACAATAAATACAATTATGTCAAGGAGAGAGACAGATGTCGAACGCTGCCGAACGCGGAGGCCGATTGTGCCTCTTTGTCGCTCGTTCCGCGCTCTCGATGGAACGCCTCAGAGCGAGGTAACTCCGTATGAGTCATGTTTTTTCGTGCGTACAGCCGGCTCCATCGAATTACAAGACGTTGTCACGTCAATACATTTTTAAAAACAAGCTTTTATTAAAATGCTGTCCCGAGCCAACCCTGGGTGCAGCAGCGATGTCATAGATGAACTTAGAACAGGCTCTCATAACTGAATGCTACACAGAACTTCGTTTTTGTGTTGTTGAGGAGTTCCCTAGTTGGAAGCCAAATCTGGGTGCAGCGGCCCTTTCGCGGTGAAAGTTAGAATGGGCTATCATAATTGAAAGCGTATACAAAATTTCGTTTCTGTGATGTTGACCGTTGAGGAGTCCCCTCGTAGGGTGCCAACCCTGGGTGCAGCAGCCATGTCATAATACAATTTAGAATGCGCTATCATAATTAAATGTGTATACGAAATTGTGTGTCTTTGCTGTTGACCGTTGAGCAGTATCCTCATCGAAGCCGATCATAGGTGTAGATGTCATCGGAACTGAACCGACATGTAAAATTTTAACTTTATATTCCTACTTCATAGGATAAGAGGAAGTGGTTCTAATTAACATATATTGCATATATGTTAATTTTTACTCCCAAATTTACTCTATTTAAAAAAGGAATGTTATACAATGCAATAAAAATCTATAACCACCTACCTGCAAATATCAAAGAAATAAAAGGAAAAGGGTTTACCACAGCGTTGAAAAAATGGCTTATCGATAAAAGCTTTTACACATTAAACGAATATTTCTCATAATATTATATTGTAGGCATGCATTTTCATTTTCTTTTTACAATAATTTAATTAGGAAGATTACAAATTTTCAATTATATACATTTCGTATTTATAGGCGGATTTTTGATTATTCCTTGATTTAGATTTTTTTTCATTATTTTTTATATTATTGGTGAATTATTTTTATAATTTTTTTCTACTGTTACATTTTAAATTATATACATTTCGTATTTATAGGCGGATTTTTGATTATTCCTTGATTTTGATTATTTCTTTATTTTTTATATTATTGGTGAATTATTTTTATTAATTGTCTTCTACTGTTGGTTCTACTTATCCGGTCTGTTTAGATTTTTTCATGTTAAACCAGTGAAATAATTAAATTTCTTAATAAGATATTATATTTAGCAGATAAGTAAATTTTTCAGATAAGTAAATTTGTCAATCTTTTTTAATAACAGGTAATTGTGAGAGACATAGTTTTACGCATTATCACCATAAATGTACCACCACAATTTTGGACAATAAAAATATTTCTATTTCTATTTCTATTTCTATATTGCAAGGTATTTTTTTATTTATTTTTTATTTGTTGAGTGGGGCTTTTCTAAGGTCTTTATGAGCCTTGTAACACTGCGATCATTGCTGATATATTGTGTTCGCCACCTACTATAGTTCTGCGCTAAGCCTCGTGTCATTTAAGAACTGCAGCAGGCTTTTGGCGCCAGATTGTTTTACCTCCTCAGGTTGGAGGTAGTGACCACCCAAGTGGGTGTATCTTTTACGCATCAGCGGGCCACACTCGCACATGAGGTGCTGGGGAGTTTTCTCTGCTCCTTGGCAGAACCTGACCATTTTTGTGTCTCTGATATTGCAAGGTAACTAAAAGCCTGTAAAAAAATACATTTCCCTTTCGAAATCGTATCTTTCGCCTCTCGTAATGTAGGTATATGTATAGTTGTTTTATCCCTGCGGTGTCCTCTTTGGGGACAATACTGCTTTCGAGTATTTGTGCGGGTGGACGGACGCAGATCGCGAAACATGACAGATTTCATTATTCCAGTCAAAATATATTCACAATATGACGAGTGTTTGCCGAGCGGACTCGAGAGCCCTAGGCCAGATGTTGGCGAGGTCTTTGTGCCGCGGCGTAGAGGAGCGGCGGCCGTATTGACATCGTGTTGCCGAAAACATCGCGGAGTGGGTCGGCAAACGGTGGTTTTGGTTCCGATAAAATTTGAATTTATTTCTCAATAAATAAAGTGGACGAACTTTAAAAGATAGTACGTCCGCATAGTTTCACGAAGATGGGAGTTAATGGGCCCTTGCTGAGTTGGCCACGAAGACCCATTCTGTTCAGGGTTGGTCACACTCACGGGTCAACACCTATCCGACGGCCTCCGCGCATGAAGTGCGAGCCTGGGTAGAACTCAGGCCTTATGGTTAGTTTCCCCTGGGAATCAACCTTCTGGCGCTCCTGGACGGCCTGCGCTCCGTGCGGTCTGCAAGCAGTAACCTCTGTTTCCTATAGAGCGGGGGTGGTTGCCGACCTTACGGCGACTGCTCTTGAAACGACCATCGGCTACACGATCCTGGGTGAACAGCCGGACAAAGGATGCCGTGGTCCGCGATAGATTCAGTATACACCGTTTCACCGCTTCGTAAGGGAGAGGACCGCGCAAGAGACCTGGAACTCGTAACCAATCGAGAGACTGGAGTAATCTGGTCGCAATTGGGAGTAAGGGCGTGAGTGTAAGCACGCTGGGTAACACTCCTGGCTATCTCGCGGTTAAGGCGTTGGCCTCTTACGGGTTTGTGGCGGAGCTAAACGGTGGACTGTTTTTGTCCTAAGTCTTCTGCGCTCACTCCAGGGAGATAAAAGACTAATCGTTGAAACTTCCTGAGGTGATGGGCTCGCCCGCTGTAGTCGACAACTCTAGTAGTTTCACCAAGATCGGAAAATAATTGTGGACTTATATAAAGAATATACAAATATTCAAATCCATTTTTATACATACTTATTGATTGCGAGTCTTATTTCAATTTAAAATAAGTATTTTAATTTAAATCCATTAGTTTTCTAAAATAAAATTATTAATTTTATGAAGAACAGATCAGAGAACTAGAATATAGCTTTGGTATTCCTGCAGTGTTAGACCAGGTACATTTTGGAATAGAATTTCGAAATATTGTTATTTTAGGTAGGTAGGTAAGTGCTCTCGAGTGTACCTATTTATATACTACATATATAAATACACTCGGGAGCTATGAATCCGGGTCACTAACGTAAACCTTGATATCTCGGAACTAAGAATGCTACCTTATTCAAATAAGAAATATTTTATGGACTATTTAATAATACTCAAAAAAAATACTTTTTTTTTGCTGCAAAGAAATGACGTTAAACAAGCTATGAATTCACTGCTTTTGTTTCTGTTTTGTCACAAAAAATGGTCGTATCAGGTATTAATTATTCATTATTAATGTACTAATTATTGATTAAGCTAGCATTCTTAGTAGCCGAACAAGACAGCATTCATAGAGTTTATATTGGTGACCCGGATTCATTGCTCTCGAGTGTATAAACAAAACATACTGTTACAAATATAAACGAAACATTCGAAAGAATATAAGCACTGGTACATTAGTTGTTTAGAATCCTCAACAGAAAACTATTTTTTTCCCGAATCGAGAGAATTTAAAAACGGATGACGAAGCGTTTAAATTTGTTATATTTTGAAAAACCATATTCTTACGCAGAGTCGCTCCGGCTTCATGGGATGATTATGATATAAAAGCGCCGGAGCATGATCGACGCAGCATAGGTATCTGCAATCGTGTTGATGCTAGTCAACTCTTAAGCATATTAATTTTTTCGTCCCACCTCGACCATTTCTCTGGCAACGTTCCTTCCAACTACCAATTGTCAATTCTAACTATGCTCAAAATGTATTACTTTTATTGACATCAATACAATTGCTTATTTATAGATAAGGATATATTTGCTACACCCATATGCACATAAAAAATCTAATAATAAATATTCTACAATTTACCTAAGTAATCAGTTTATTATGTAAGTATGTAATTATATATTCTCCCATATCTTGTGATAACTGTGATTACCTAACACTTTTTATAATTTAAATCACTTTTATGTTTTTATTTATTTATTTATTCATTTTTTAACCTAATAATTTATCTATTTGTAATTATTTATTATTTTGTAATCTCTTTATTTTATATTTACCCTTTGATTCATTTTTAAAAAATTGCTTTATTTTTAAATCGTTTTGTTAATAGATCTTTTTTATATGGCTTAGCGCATTATATCATAATATGATCGTTCACAGGCACGTATACATTGCAGACTTCAGTTTCGGAGGGACTTAATTGAAACGATACGCGCGGCACCCACCAAACTTGAATTTGACCGTACAATGAAATCTGGATTTGGGGGGTTAATTCCCAACTATCCCCCCCCCCCCACCTCGGATACACACCTGACAATTGCATTGTTCGCGTTTTCTCCCTGATTCTCATTTTTCTCGAGTTTATTTTTTACTCTAAAAAAATAGGGCGTCCCCTGCCCCCCCCCCCCCCCTATAAATATACATTATTTACATGGTAAATATGCTTAGTTGTAGGTACCATTGATTTCTAGTAAAATCAATGGTTGTACTGTCAGTATCCCAAAGAAAATAAAATGTAATAAATTAAAATTCTCTCTTGTTAATTTGGTAAAGCGGTACAAGTTTACTAATTTTCTTCTGAAATTTTTATTTTAAACAGTATGAACTTTCCATACGCTTGGTTCATGAGCCAAATGTTGTGAACTCCCCTTTGGGCCGCTCCCGATGACAGTTTCGATTGTGTCGCGGCTAATAAAAGAAAATTTATCAGAGAATGTAAACACTTAACGGCTACAATGGTCCGCCATTGACACGGCCAATATTTCGCATAGAGCGGCTACGGAGGATAGCAACAATGCCTGGATTACTGGGGATGATTTAATGCCATGGCAGGCGGCACCGCCTCCTGTTTTTCGGACTGTCCGTTTCCAACGACAAAGAAAATCGCAATGACGGTAGCTCCGGCATTGTTGAGTTTAGCTGGTTTATTAATCGAATCCTAGTGGATCGTCCTGGAGAATTCACATCCTCATTTATGCCCGAGAAATACCAACGTTTTTACACGACTGCCTTCTTTATTACACTATAACTACTAAACGGGAGGGAGGGGGGGGGGGGGGGGAAGTGGGCTTCCTGCAAAATTTGTAATAGATGGTTTTTTATGCTTATACCTAGCATAAAAAACGCTTTCCAGAAAGCGAAATCTTACGACAATTTGCGAGATTATTCCTGATGGCACAATCACATATAATGGTGATATAATAAACATACTTTTTAAGTAGTTATATTATGTTTTATTTTTAATTTTTGCTATTGTACCTACATACAACTATATAGGTTATGGCGACAAGAGACTTCAGAAAAATATCCGAAATGGGCGGACACGCGAAAAAATAGGCAGGGTCAATATTATAGGGTTTGACCAATAAAAATCCAGCGTTGACGAAGCGTCAAGCGCAGATTTGACGTCCGCTCGCGCCGGCCACCAGGCGCATACTAAGCGTTCTATCGCAGCGCTATTTAGCGTAACTCTTAGAGCGCTCTCACGTTTTAATTAATTGTAATTAATTTGGGGCCTAAATATGTAGCTAAGTGCAGCCCTAGAGAATAAACCAGTCAATATAATGAAATTATAATAAAACACCATGCACCGTTTACATTGTAGGAGTAGATAATCGCGTCTGAAAGTTTTTGAAGTCAGTTTAAAGCCCTAGTGTCCAAGGCAATGAGCAACTTTTTTGAGTCCAAATTTTAAATTGGTTCCTAATTCACGTAAAAACTTTTTTTAATTTAATGCTTATTTTTTCAAAAAACTCATTAAATTAAAATTCTTCAGATGTGGTCGTTCCCAGGTATCCTGTCGCCTTAGGTATGTTAGTATCTATTCGCAAACAATGTTCGTATAGTAGTTTGTTTATTTCTAATCTTTTTTGTGACTTTTCGCATTGCGCGGGTTTATTGCCATACGACCATCGCTTGCAACCGTATCATTAAGTGCTTATTTGAATGTGTGCTTGTAACATGTGTGAGTGATTGTCTTGTTATTGCATTCGATCGACAGAATTTAAATGCAATTTCGGTAATGTTATCCCAAATAAAAATGGTAACTTTACAATGTTAGATCAGGCGACCTAACCACAGTGCCATCTGTGTAACTAGTAGTAGAAGTAGTATAGGTTAGCTCTAAATCATTTAAATATATCCTATTATTTATTTAAATGTATCCTACCTAAATTCATAAAAACATTCGAGACGTTCAGACAGCGGTTATTCAGAAAGGAGCAATTGGGTGAAGTCAAAGTCGAGGCGAAGACGAAGTCGAGGCCGAGGTACGGGACCCTTTGAGGCCGGTACGTGTACGTACGCCGGGAAGCTAAACAAAAGACGTCCCGAAGTCGGCGGGCGGGCGCCGCGGCGTCGGAGGGGCCAGGGGTCACGTCAACGCGGCCCGCGGCCCGCTACAACGCGTGCGAGTCAAGCGGTGGAGCAAGCCACTCGCCCGCGCCACTGGAATTTTAAACAAGGCGAAAGAGGATATTTTGTCTTACGCAATATACTTTGTACTCAAAAGCTTTGGCCAAAACTGCCGGCCGTGTTGCAGTTGGCCACTAAGATTCATATGTGCAGTGTCGTTTAAACTCACGGCTCACCACCTATCCGGCGGCTTCCACGTATGAAGTGCGAGCCCGGGTAGGACTCTGACTGCGGGCCAGTTTCCCTCAGGAGTAAATCTTCTGGCGCTCCTTGACGGTTTGCGCACAGTCCGGCGTCAGCCATATAGAGAGGGGGTAATTGTTCACTTTACGGCGACTGCTCTTGAAACGACCAATCGGCTACCCGATACCGGGTGAACAGCCCGGCAAAGGATGCCGTAGTCAGCGATAGATTCGGCAGACACCGTTTCACCGCTACGTAAGGGAGAGGACCGCGCAAGCGACCTCAGACCCGTAACCAGTCGGGAGACCGGAGTAGGTAATTTGGTTGCAACTCATAGTAAGGACGCGAGTGTCGGCCTGCTGGGTGATTAACACGGCCCGGTGGCATAGTGGTTAGGTCGCCTGATCTTACATTGTAAGGTCCCGGGTTCGATTCCCGGCTGGGTCACCATTTTCCGTTGGGATCAAATTAACGGAATTGCATTTTCAGTTCTGTCGATCGAATGCAATAACAAGACACACACTAACAGACATGTTACACGCACACATACCTACATATAACACGTCATAGTAGGGTTGGTTGTAAGATATTGTCATATGACAATAAACCCGCCCATTGTGACATTTTCACAATAAAGAGTATAAACAAACAAACAAACAAACAATTAACCTGGTTATCTCACGGTAAAGAGTTGTCTTCTTTCGGGCGAGTGGCGTAACTAAACAGTGGACTGTTTCGTCCCAAGTCTCCTGCGCTCACCTCACGGGAGACAAAACGATCAATATCGTTAAAACTTCCTGACGTGACGGGTTCGCCCGTTGTAGTCGAAAGCTCTAGTTATAAGAGCGTCCGTGGAGCGAAACGTGAAGCGGGAAAGAAGCGACCACCACCTGATGCGGCATTTATGATATTATTATGACATTTTTGTTCATGAGTGTGTTGGTGAATTCTACAAGAAAAAGCAAGCATGTTTAACGCAATCGCATATACACACGCACGATACAAAAACAAGTCACTTTATGTCCATTCATGGCAGGCTGCCACTTTACAATTCCAACACACAACGATATATAGAAGCGTAAATTATCATAACAAGCCACTAAAAAACATGAAACATATCGATAATTATATTAAATTTTGAAAACGAACTAAACAATAAGCCCGATTGCGTTTCTTTGTGAACTAAAACTGAAATAAGTTCCAGCGAACGAGATAGAGCAAAACGTTAGAGCGGAATATGAAACGATAGATCGTCGATAAAAACTATCTGTCGAAGTTATACTCGTCCGAATAAATTTTAACACATTTCATACGGTGTTAGATTCAGATGCTTTAACTTTGGTGGGTAGTTTTAATGCGAAAAATTGACAACCAGTCATTTCGCATTCCGTTTCTGCGTATTGCACTGTCTCGTTCACACGAACTAATTTTCGATTTTAATTCACGAAGAAACGTATCCGAGCTGAATCTGTTATTCAGTTTAAGTTTAAAACTTCAGGATTTATTATATATTACTTACCTATTGGTTTATTTTATGTGTGTATTTTCTACACCCTAACATGTGCGGGTGTTAGGTAAGATTTTGCGACTGAGTCGTTGTCATTCCTTCGTTTTAAATTAAGGTGTTCTGAGTGTTTTATGTTTTCATTTGATTTCGTTTCTACTTTCTGACTGTGATACCACAGTATACCAAACAGTAGGTGTACCTACTCTCGAGCTACAGGGCATTGCGGGAAGTGGGTGCGAGGAATGTGGGCAGAGGGGTTACGTCTCGACGAACGCCTTTGGTTAGCGTTACGCGCAGGTGAAGGCTGGCGACGATTTCGAACGTTTACCTACATATCCGCGTGGGCCGGGTAGCGGGACATCTGGTGTCCATATCCGAGTCCTTACGACTCGTGACGTATTTGCATTGTTATAAGAGAAGCTACTGTCTGGTATAAGTACTGGACTTGATCGATTTTTGCCTTACAATTGGATTTGGATAATTGAATAGTTGAACTGTTAGTTTGATAAATAACGACTTTAGCTTTAAAGATATAGGTAGTTCCACAAAATAAACCCTATTTTACAAGATTTAGTAACTAGTTTATTTCACAAAATCATCCAGATATTTAAAAAATCAGATGTAGAATCAAAATCAGAATCAGATATAATTCTAATACGACATCAATTACTGGGTTCAACTTTGATATTATATACTTTTTACACAAGCCCAATTAACTTTAATAAATCCCTATTTTTTACACTCTGGGTACAGTTTTCTTCCAAAAATGCTCATTCTCTTATGTCGTGGAAAACCCTAACTCATATGTAGCTGAAAACAAATATAAAACGTAATAAACCGTAATGGAAGCAATCCCAGACCGTACCCTATACTATTATCAATACACCTATAAGTACGATATACGATAATAAATTTATTCTGTAAATCATTATACGATACGTGTACATATCGCGGCCCACCCCACCGGCAGATGTTTCCGCGACAATGCGCGCGAGCGAGAAAGTACTACAACGCTATGACGCCCTCCCTTTCGCCAGGAACCGGCCAAAAAGAACGCCCATTCCGCTCGAGCGGCGCGGCTTATTTCGGAATTTGTGTTTACAAAAATATATCTGTCCCACTCGCACGCACCGCACGCACTGCGCCGCGGAGAGGGACGACGATGGCGAAGCGTCGCCTGGAGGCATACATACCTACACAAAGTGAAGAAAGACCCGAAAAAATATAATTTAAATCAAATTTGTTTTTCTAGATAGTCTGTATTTTTCACACATTGGTAGATTTCGTGTTATTTTCTATTTAATTGAAATTCACGACCTCAATAAAAAAGGAGTGTAATGTGTTCAGGGTTCATCTATGTATGTATGTTTTCTGTTTCCTTATTCCACCATAACTTCTAAACGCTTGAACCGATCTAGAAGTTTGTAATATTATTAGAATCATTATGTTATGTCATCCCGAGTTTCATAGGGTAGGTACCTTAACTGTCCAAATATCTAGTAGGTAAGTAGTTGTCTAAATATCCAAATATCACTAAATTAACATAAATATATCCTGTTTTGTGTCAAATGAAAGGTCTGATTGACTACATTCCGAAAATATACATGTAGGTGGATAATATACATAAACCACAAATATTTTATTAAAAAAACATAAAAAAATAATTATTTTAAATACAATAGTTATCTTTCTGTAACGGCAGTAGTGTTTTTATTCTTTTTAATATATAATAAGTACTTGTTTGTAATCATCTACTATAAAATGGATAACACTTACAATTTAAGTGTCATAGACAAAAATCCAGTAGCAATAAAACGGATTACATGATATACCAAAAACTGTTGCCAGTGATTATATTTCCATGTCACCTAATTAGGCTATATCCTGCTCTAAGGCGGACATTTATTTTTTTATGAATATGTGTACAATCTATATAAAACTAAGCAATGAAAAGAAAGGTAAGTGCATACTAGTAATATAACAACATATTATACAATAACGTGTAGTAGGTACAAGAATAAATACATAAATTACAGATATTTAATAATACATTGTGCCATTGCCTATTTTGTGTATATCCCTATAGGTATATATGTGTATGTGTATCGATCAAAGTGAAAAATCTCTATCGTGTGTGAGAATAACTTATTTTATAAATACAATTTAAATTTTAAAATGATAAAGATGTGATAATTCTTTTAAATTACTTAGGTACTAACTACTAATAATAGTTACTTACTAATATTTTATATTAAATATACTAATACTAAATACATGCTCGCAAGCACCCAATATATGGAGTTATATTAATCAGCTTTAGAATATAAAAAAATAATCAGGAGTAGCAAAATCGTCCCCCTACTGGAAATTAAATGAATTTTCTAACATCCATTTTCATTGTTACCAAGAAAACTTTTCTGGCTCCCCTGTATATTTGATAAAAGAAATCTATAATAAATTCATAGCCATTTGCAGTAAAAAGGTTTCTTTTCATTTACCTCTTTATGAGATAAGGGACGATATGGTGTACCTCAGGACATTGTCCTCGGTCCATTGCTTTTTGTAATATACCTATCTATATTAAAGATATGTGTATCATCTCAGCAGGAGAAAAGTTAGTAGGTAGTATGCTTCGCTGATGATACAACTGTGTTATTCAGTGGCGAACTGTAGCCAGAAATTTTTGAAAATGCTGAGCATGGTTTAAATGTTTCTAAGGAATGGCTAAATTACTATATACCTATTAATTAATAGACAATCTATATACTTTCACCCCTCAAGACCGTACCGTCCCGAATCGGGTACGATGTATTGTAGTCAATGCTCAGTAACGTCCCAAAACGGGTAGGTACGATCGCGGCGCGACAAACCGCGCTCTCAACGATCTGAATTTACACCAAAATTACAGTGTAACCACCCCCTGTTAGTTACGTGTGAGAAAGACGGATAAATTCTGTATTGTACGATTATTCAGTCGAGCTTCTCGCAGCCTAGAATCCCTAATATAATTGTTTGATATTCTGGGGGCACTTAGTCGAGTGATGCCATTGATCAGACCTGTGCTTTTCTTCGGATATAGGTAGTATGTTTGAAAATAAATAAAACGAACTAATAGATTTGGTAAAGCATGTAATAACTTACAGACATGTGTTTACAATTTATAGATAGGGTTTCGTATCTTGAGATAAAACGTCGATATCGCTGAATAAGTGAGGTTTTCAGTTCTCCAACTTTCTAATAATTATTCATAATTAGGTATCTAATCGTTTTACAACATCAGATTTTAAGTTTTATATTTCAAATTTTAATGCAATATTTTTACAATTATCCTTTTTATTATCCATCAAGTAGTTTCTTTCTTATGATCGTTTTTCTAAAGTGCTATATTTTTGACCTTCAACTCTCAGAAATGACAGGTGACTGCCAAGATTTGCACCCGCCGCTTGAGGGGTTATTAAGCCGTAAAAATGTAAATAAAATAACTTTTAGTAAAACAGCGATTGGTCAGCCATCTATCACTACTTTTAGAATACGGCTACATGTAAATAAATAAACAACTGTAGGTAACCGTCGCTTAAATGTTTTTGTTTGTTCGCTAACGCTCACGTCTCTCGAAAAAGATGCGGTCTGGATGACCTGGTCGTTCTCGCCTCTTGTAGGCCCTGGTGTGTGACGGTGTTGACAACTGCTCGCAATATAGGAGGTGGTCTTCATCCCGCAGCTTTCCACAGTCGCATATGTGATTTTCTGTGTAGCCCCAGCGGGCGAGATTGCCCAAGCATCTTGCCACACCCACCCTCAGTCTTTTGAGACTACCAGGTGGTATGGGAAAGATGGGACCCCGGTGACCTCGCCAAGTGAAGCCCTCTATTGAGTGATGCGGTTCTAAGATTAACTGCCTGTAGAGCGGTTGGTTTTTAAGGACGTATTTCGTGATATCAGGCAATTGTGTTGTGGTTCAGGCCCACAACCCCCCCCCCCTTTTGCACACCCTCTTGCACACCTCTTGCCCTCTTGCATACCCAATACACATTGGGTGTATTGGGTCCTCTATCGCCTTTAGGCGTTCAGAATCAGCCATTATTGATCAGACTTTACGACTATCTAAACATATTGATACTTTAGCAAACTGAGAAAACTAATATATTTATTATATATATTGAATGAGTTACGAACTCTAGTTCAAATTTAGTTTCGAAGCACTACAATTTTCTTTACTATACGCTATGTTATATGAATATCATGGTGAGACTGACAGAGCTACTGTTGAACATAAACTGGTGTGCAGATGCTTTAGCCAATAGGTTCTCTTCTATTTAAAATATCCTTGGTTAGGTATAAGGATCTTCTTTGACTTCTGCTGCGAGTATTCCCATACAATTCCACCTTCATACACTTGGCTCAAAACCCTCTTAATCCCGTTGAATAAGTGCATTTGGGTCCCCAGGCAATATTGTTGCAACCCCTTCCATCAACTTACTCTGCAGAAAAACAAATCGCTTATTTACACGAGCGATCTCAAGTCGAGGACGAGCGCTCAAGTGAGGGAGGGTGAGGGAGGACAGTTTGTAAAATAGGGTTGGAGCTGGTTGAAAGATACATTCAGACTTTACAAGGGAAATTGTATTATACAGCTTAGCACGAAGTTCTTTAGACGAACAAGTGATTTTCACGACTTTTTTAACATTTTATATACTTATTCAGAAGGAAAATCTCAGAAATCCGGAGTACCTACAATCAAGCGAGAAAGGCTGGAAAAACTAGAAGGAGATTTATCTATAGAAAAAATACCTGGATCAAAGGCAACAATTTGGGAACTTACGAAACATCGTGGTAAATTTCTTTAAAAATCCTGTGTTAATAAGAACTATAACCAAATTTATATTAAATGAAGAAATTCAGTTAATGTGCAAGCGAGCAAAGAGCGACTATTTTCTACACGACTTCCCAACAAAAAGGGAGTGTAATATGTTCAGGGTTCATCTATGTGTGTTTCCGTTTCTTTATTCCACCATAACTTCTAAACGCTTAAACCGTTGTATAAGTCTGTAGTATTGTTAGAATAACTATATCATCCCGAGTGTTATAGAGTATAGGTATATCAAGTGAGTAGTTGTCTAAATGTCGAAATGTCAATAATTTTAAATAAATATATCGTGTTTAGTGTCAAATGAAAGTTCTGATTGAGTACATTCCGGAAATATACGTTTATATATATATATATATATATATATATATATATATATATATATATATATATATATATATATATATATATATACACTTTAGGGTTTTTGGTTAGTAAAAGGGATAGAGTTGAGTACCTTAGCCGAACGTTTCGGAGCCCGTGGCTCCTTCCTCAGCGGCGAGAAGAATACTGGCATTCGCTGCTGTCACCAACGGCTACCCGCTTTTCTTCTGTGGTACTGGGAGAATGGTGATTTGGCGGGATGATAATGTGAATTTAAATTAAAATGGTTTAATTTTGAATTAAAAAAATACATATTTTTAAAAATTTTAATAAAAAATATATAAAAAATATATAAAAAATAGTTGTAGTGCATGTGTGTTAAAAGTGTTTGAACTACATATGTGTGGGGAGGTGAGTGTGTGTGAGTATGTGTGTTGGATTGCGTGGGTGTGTGTATGCGATGAATATGTTAATTTCGTTTTGATATGTGTTAATAATGGAACACTCAGTGTTGGACGTTTAGTCCGCACCCCTGGCAAGCCCCTAGTACCCATATATGTCCAAGTTCCCACGTTTTAAGTTTTATTTCAGGTGTAGTTTCCGGGAATGCCCTAATAACTTTCACAGTGAAACACTCATCGAAGCTTTTGTCATGCGATCGCGCGTGGGTGGGGATTGGAAGACTTGATACGCCTCCTTTGGCTGAGCAACGATGATTATTCATGCGAAGATTGAGTCTATTGGTAGTTTCACATAAAATGCATCACAAAATCTGCATTGTAGGTGGTAAATGCAGTTTTGCGAAGCGCAGTCTGCATGTGTGCTGATTTTGTTATATATTTTTGTGTTTTTTTATATATTTTTTATACATTTTTTATTAAAATTTTAAAAAATATGTCTTTTTTTAATTCAAAATTAAACCATTTTAATTTAAATTCACATTATCATCCCGCCAAATCACCATTCTCCCAGTACCACAGAAGAAAAGCGGGTAGCCGTTGGTGACAGCAGCGGATGCCAGTATTCTTCTCGCCGCTGAGGAAGGAGCCACGGGCTCCGAAACGTTCGGCTAAGGTACTCAACTCTATCCCTTTTACTAACCAAAAACTCTAAAATGTATAAAAATACAAAATTTTCATTAAAAAAGTTTATATATATATATATATATATATATATATATATATATATATATATATATATATATATATATATATATATATATATATATATATATATATATATATATATATATATATATATATATATATATATATATATATATATATATATATATATATTTATATATATATATATATATATATATATATATATATATATATATATATATATATATATATATATATATATATATATATATATATATATATATATATATATATATATATATATATATATATATATATATATATATATATATATATATATATATATATATATATATATATATATATATATATATATATATATATATATATATATATATATATATATATATATTGATAAATACATAAACCACAAATATTTCATTAAAAAAAACCGTAAAGTTAATTATTTTTAATTCAATGCTTCACTTTCTGTGACGGCAGCCCTGTGTTTTATCCCTTTTAATAAATTAACTTGTTTAACAAAGTTAATTCTAATATTCACGACCGACAGTACCTAAAGCTTTATGGAAAAAGTCAAAAATTTAACTAAACCTGGCATTACTACTTGGGCATTACAATATTATAAAATGCATTCCATAATATTTTTAAGTTTTGTATTCTCTACCAGGATGGTAATTAGTCTATATATGATAATAAATACATTTCCATAGGGTACATCAATTAAAATTATAAAAATGTTTTGCGAAATCTTATAAACTCATTATAAGCCGTAAAATAACAAACACCTGTTTACCATAGGTTTGACAGACAGCCCTCTATGCAGAGGATGCATGGAGGAAGAAGAAACGCCACAGCCTGTGCTCATGGAATGCAGGAGCGTGGCAGAGCAACGGGCAAGAATACTACAATCTCCAGCATCTCTCCCGGAGGCCTGTAGCAACCCAAACAGGCTGCTAACCTTCTGGGACAGCCCGGGTTGGCTGGAGTAACATAAATGGAAACATGAGCCACTCACAACGGCCCAATCAAGAGGCCAAGTGCGGGAAAAAGCCCAGTCAAACTAACTAACTAACTAAAGCCGTAAAATGTACAGGGACTGGTCATGTCCAGCAAGTAATATTTTTTTGCGATTAAAATATATTTCTATTATTTAATTGCTAATAATAATATTATAAATGGGCTCCAATTTGTCATCATCTAAGCTGTCATCAATTATAACTCCATAATTTGATGTTGCTTGCTATATTTAACCCACAGAAATATTTAAATCATTTGTTTCTTTATCATTACCTCTTGAAAAGTCAAGGCCACTGTTTTGGATAGGCTTAACATCAGTTTATTTTCTTCGAACCAGTGCCCAGCATATTGTTTGCAGTTATTTGCTACATTTTCTAATAACTTTTATTTTGATTTTTGAACAAGAATCTCCTCTCATCAGCGTATACATATTGAATAATAATAGATGATAAACAAATCATAGGACTTAAACGTCCAAGTCTAATGACAAAAAAGATCTTGTCGACTGGATCGATTCAGCATGGCTTCAATGTAAAAATCAATAACGACTTCCGTAATATAATCATTATTGAAAGAAAATTACAAGCGGCTCAGGATTTCCAGGTTTCACCCGCTCTCAATTTGATTAAAAATATTATGTCGGATTTATTTGTTGGAAAATATAATTATTGGTCGTTCTGCCGGTTCGTGGTCGCCATTGTACCATCGCACCTTTCCCCCCAACGGTGGTCGGTTCTGCTATCTATGAGACCTGCCCAATGCCATTTCAAGTTGCTTATTTTACTAACTAATGCCAGTCACCAGTGGCGTAACTATAGGGTGAGAGGACTGGCAAAATGCTACGGGCCCCGACCAGATGGGGGTCCTCGGTTTTAGCAACATTTAGTAAAAATGTTTTTTTTTTTAAACTGCTGAAAGGGCTCTTTTTACTGGGAGGATTTTTTGGGGAGGACCCTATACCACGGGCCTCAGTTAAGCCACTGCCAGTCACCTTGGTTCTTCTGCGGATTTCCTCTTTTCGGATCATATCATCCAGTGAAACTACAAGAATATGACTCTCCATGGCTCGTTGCGCGACTTTGAGTTTGTGTATAGGACCAATAAAAACCCCACACATATTCTTCCGATGATCTTTTTCGAGAGTATAGAGTGTTGAGTGTGAGAAAAATGTTTGTGCTGGTAACTCTCACTAAATTCCAGAGGGAGTTAGGAGAACAGGAAAAAAGCTAGCAATCATCATCATCATCATTATCATCATTTATTCATTCCATAAAAGCATTTCACAATACTGAGGAACATGTCAAATTTTACAATCATAATTTACCGGATGATAAAACCGCTTTGATTAATTAAAAGGAAAAAAAATAATTGTAATCAGAGGTGATTTACTTAAAAATAGTCAAATTTACAAAATAATCAATAATCAAACAAATAATAATCAATACTTTAAAAAGAAACATTCTGAAACATGCGTAATTAAAAACAATGTCAATAAAATCTAAAACTTAGTTCGAAAGTATAGTCATAATATTATTATGGTTATTTATAATCAAGCAATTGTGGACGCAATATCATAAAAGTTGTCCAGTTTGTAAAGGGCATGTTTGACTAACTGATTTTTCAAGCAGATTTTATATGTTGCCATCTCAAGTCTTTTCGTTGATGATGGCAAAGCATTGAACAATTTAAAACTAATATATAAAAATGTTTTTTGATATTTAGTCAAGCGTCTTTAGGCAATAACACATTGTTCTTATGTCGCGTATTATGGCTATGCCGAGTGGAGTGAAGCTCGCAATTTAAAACATTCTCTTTGGCGTATAAAAGGCACTGATATATGTACATAGACGACATGGTAAGGATACCAGCTTTAATAAAAAAAGGGGCGCAATGTGTTTCTCTGCTTACACCAAAAATTGTCCTAACGGCTTGCTTTTGTAGCACAAAAACGCGATGGGTATCGGTTGCATTACTCCATAGTAGTATCGCATAAGACATCTTTCAATGGAAGCAGGAGTGATACACACTGATTGCTGCACGTTCGCCAGCCAGAAATTTCACCTTTCTTATAGCATAGACTGCCGATGACAAAGTTGCACACAAATTATCGATATGTTGATTCCAGTTTAAATTTTCATCTAAAGTGATCCCTAAGAATTTAGTATTTCTGACAATATTTATATTTTCTGATTCCATTTTAATCGTAATATTTTTGTCACTCTTTTTAGTAGTTGAAAATTTCATCGCTACCGTTTTTGATGGGTTTATGAAAAGTAGATTTTTTTCAAACCAAGTGTTAGCCACAAGAAGTTGCTCGTTTATCAGCTTTTCCAAGACCTGGGTGTTTTTATTTTCAAAAAAGAAGCTGGTGTCATCGGCGTATAGAAGCGTCTTTACTGGCGGCGTAATTGTCCTATCGATATCATTAATAAAAATAATAAATAGTAGTGGTCCAAGTATAGAGCCCTGAGGTACCCCGCGCGAAATTAATTTTGGCAATGACTTAGCATTGTTTATTTCCACAATTTGGTATCTCCTATTTAGATATGATGTGATCAGGCTATGAGCTCTACCGCGGATACCATACCTCTCTAGTTTATCTAGAAGAATCTGGTGATTCACAGTCGAAGGCCTTCGATGTCGAAGGCGTCGAAGGCAATCTCGTGTAACAAGAAGATCTACACAAACAAATTTTGCAATACCACTCAGGAGATCCGCTTTTGGCCAATCCAGTTTCTCTTATCTTGCCTCCAAACTTTATAATTGCCTACCACCAAATATTAAAGACATTAAAATATCATATAAATTTAAATTTAAAAATAGTTTGAGTGCCTACTTCTTAAATTGTACAAATGCAGACATTGAACACCTTATTAAATAATTGAATCTTTATAATAAAAACATAATAGTATATGTAGTAATATAAATTGATTATTTCTAAATGTAATTTTATTTTAATTTTTCTGAATTTATTTTGTATATTAATAATACATATTAATACTTATTAATACATATATATAAACATATATTAATTTTTATCATGTTTTAAAATAAAATAATATTGACAATTTTCATGACATTTTCCTACGAATTTTTATTAGGAAATTAAGATATTTCTGTTACATTATGTATGAATTTCTTTATTTATATAAAAATAATATTATAGATTTCTTAGGATAATTAAAATAAATTGTCTACCTTGGAACAGACGGCAGCCTAGTTAGGTTAAGACTTTTGTAAATTGAATGTACTCAAAATTTGAACTCAATAAATAATTTTGATTTTTTTTGAATAGTTAGCGACCACGTCTCAGTTCCGTATGTCATCACTGGCAACACGCACAGGTTATAGTTTTTCGTATTGAGGCTCTGTGGTATTTGTAACTAGAATATATGTCGTACTTTTCCGAACTCTGTCCATCCGAGTTGGATTCGTCGGCAGACCTTGTCAAAGTTAGAAAACATGCATCATAGAATTCCGTATTACGCTATCATTGGAGACTTTTTCGCTCAGCATATATGAATATTTATTGTGCATTAGTTTCGTGGTTTTAAATCCTTCGTTAGTTTTGTTCGGTCGAATTGAGATTAGCATCAGCATCCTTACATAAATTAAACGTTTTACATTGAACGCTACGAGTTTTTGTTTGTTTCCAAATTTATCTACAGTTTCAAATTCCACGCCCATTACTCTTCGTCCTCGGTTACCCCGATACCGTGGCAGTTATATTTTTAACCAATGTTCTGGTTTAGGTCTCATTTGGTTTGAACTCTCGTCTACCGCTAAAGTCCTGATTAACTCCACCTCAATATTGTGCGTTAGTTGTGGGCGAGGGGTCGTGAAGTGAGTGGCCTCACCGTACGCACACAGGCCTGACAGTTGCACATCTCTGACAGGTCCATTGTGACGGCGTGTCACGAGGCCGACAGACAGACATGTTCTTAGGGGGCGGCTTGACATCCCTTATCCTAGTCAGAGATCGACAACCTATCTGAACTTATTTAGATCATATAATTGCAAGAGTTTACGGATCTATCGATTTATCTGCTTAAAGAGCATCATGAGTGCACACGTAGGTACCTACCTAGTTGCTTTTGTTCTGAATAGTGCCATAACTTATATTGAAATAATAAATATATTTATTTTTGAATACAATCTCTGAAAAAAATATTTTCTTAATGACATATTAAGGCGGAACTTCTCCATATTTTCCGGAGATTGCAAGAAAGAGGACAATACAATATTTTATTTGTTTAACATGACAGACACACAAACACAACTGTAAGACATTTAACTTTTCACTAAAAATAGACAAATCGATTAGCGTAAGAAAACGTTGCTACTAAACAACAATAATACTAATTCTATTGCTACTAAACAATAATAAACTAAACAACATTAATACTAATTGTAATAATATCCTAATTAGTAGCTTAACTAAGCAAGTATTGATATCGTAAAGCTAGTTAATATAAGTAAAATTTAAACAAACATTCATTACTAGTTACTTATTGAAAAGGCACTAGCTTCGGTATTAACTCGGATCCAGGGGCGTAGATACCGCCGTATCTGCCATATCAATTATACGGGGCCCCCCACCCTGACCTGACCTGACCTGGCGACCTGAGTAGTATGTTCGAAATATTACAACCGGAGAAACTCCTGTCTTCTTCAAACGAAGATATATTTAACGCTTCCGGAAAACTGTCGGCTAAATACAGGAAAGACATCTCAGTTATTCTTTATTACCAATTAAAGGCTCTAAAACATGCTTAAAATCTGAAATTCAAATATTCATTCCATTAAGGAACTCATTGAATTATTGCCGATAAAATTCAATAGTCTTGCATCCAGTTTTCCGGAGGTAATAACAGCATGCTTTTTATTCTTGACCCTTCCAGTTACAACTGCAACTGCTGAAAGAAGTTTTTCAAAATTAAAACTGATAAAAAAATACATAAGAACTTCAATGGGACATGAACGCCTGTCAGACCTGTCACTATTGTCTATAGAGGCAGAAACTTTAGAAAAACTAAAGTCATCATCAGCTATAAATTATTTAATTAAACAGTTTACCGAAAAAAGGCAAGGAGAGTGTATATTTAATTTGAATTGTTTGTAAGAATTTTGGAAAAAGTGAGAGATAGATAATTATGATGAATAAATATTTCTTTTAATTTTATGCAAACATTTTTTCAGCTCAAAAAGCCCTTCTATAGGTCCGCCCCTGCTTGAGTAACATCGAGGAATTACATTTTTAAGTTTTGAGGGTATCGGACACCCCGCCACGTTGACGCCAGGTTGAGGGAAATGTTGTGCACTTCTGTAACTATGCTCACCCCTGGCAGCTTCAGTTTTATCGTCTTCATGATTAGTGCGGGGGCTGCACGAATAAAGGTCGCTGGGGTCGCCGCGACCCCATGGCACCGCTCTTTCAGCATTGCCCTCTGTCGATGTAATCATTTAATTGTCGTTTAGATGTTTACCGGAAACATTCCTTAGAGGGTAGTCGCGATGAAAAGAAAGAGCTCCTCAGGGGATGGAGTAGAGGAGTTACTATTTTTGGACTAGGCATTTATATAGATCGGTTGTTTAATACGTAGAATTCTTCGCTGGAAACAAAATGATTGCATGTTCATTTTAATACCCTAATTAAACAAGTGTGTAGTAGTTAGCCTAATTACATTACATTACATCACATTTACGTCGTGTCCAATTGGCGGCTAAAAACCGCTTAAACAATAAATAAAAAATACGACTGTAGCTACTAAAAGTGAAGTACTTACTGTATTTATAATTATTTTTAATATATATACTGTTTTTATAAAGTATTTGTGGTTTATGTATTTATCCATATCTATATATATATATATATATATATATATATATATATATATATATATATATATATATATATATATATATATATATATATATATATATATATATATATATATATATATATATATATATATATATATATATATATATATATATATATATATATATATATATATATATATATATATATATATATATATATATATATATATATATATATATATATATATATATATATATATATATATATATATATATATATATATATATATATATATATATATATATATATGATAGTTTTGTGTATATATTCTTTTTGAATTGATCAATAAGATGATTATAAAGTAAATAATTATAAAAGCCACTTACATCGTGACGAAGGATTCCCTTGATCGGATTCGGGAATGCTTTAAGTGTTAACGAGAATGATGAATGCCTCTCACTTGCGGAAAGAGGAGTAGGTTTAAGTTGGGCCCATTTTTCAACTAGTAAACGCTCACCCTTCATCCAATTATCTCAAAAATTAAGCTACAATCCTTCTTTATACGTAAACTCACTCAATTTCCTATTATTTCGAGGGAAATAACAAGACAAGACGAGCTACTTGACAGATGGAAGAATTTAAAATTTCGAATTTCGTTTTTTTATTTTCTAAAGGTGCGATATAAAGAAGCTGCGATCAATATTCAGCTGAAAACTTAAAACTAAAAGCGTGACATGCCCTCATATCAATGAAAGGAAGCAGTCAGCTCTTTCCTATTAGTTGGAAAGATTACCTTTAACCTAAATGGATTATTTACAATGAACGAAACATAAAATATGTAAAAATTCAATATTTTGAAATATTTGATAGTTTTGTGTATATATTCTTTTTGAATTGATCAATAAGATGATTATAAAGTAAATAATTATAAAAGCCACTTACATCGTGACGAAGGATTCCCTTGATCGGATTCGGGAATGCTTTAAGTGTTAACGAGAATGATGAATGCCTCTCACTTGCGGAAAGAGGAGTAGGTTTAAGTTGGGCCCATTTTTCAACTAGTAAACGCTCACCCTTCATCCAATTATCTCAAAAATTAAGCTACAATCCTTCTTTATACGTAAACTCACTCAATTTCCTATTATTTCGAGGGAAATAACAAGACAAGACGAGCTACTTGACAGATGGAAGAATTTAAAATTTCGAATTTCGTTTTTTTATTTTCTAAAGGTGCGATATAAAGAAGCTGCGATCAATATTCAGCTGAAAACTTAAAACTAAAAGCGTGACATGCCCTCATATCAATGAAAGGAAGCAGTCAGCTCTTTCCTATTAGTTGGAAAGATTACCTTTAACCTAAATGGATTATTTACAATGAACGAAACATAAAATATGTAAAAATTCAATATTTTGAAATATTTGATAGTTTTGTGTATATATTCTTTTTGAATTGATCAATAAGATGATTATAAAGTAAATAATTATAAAAGCCACTTACATCGTGACGAAGGATTCCCTTGATCGGATTCGGGAATGCTTTAAGTGTTAACGAGAATGATGAATGCCTCTCACTTGCGGAAAGAGGAGTAGGTTTAAGTTGGGCCCATTTTTCAACTAGTAAACGCTCACCCTTCATCCAATTATCTCAAAAATTAAGCTACAATCCTTCTTTATACGTAAACTCACTCAATTTCCTATTATTTCGAGGGAAATAACAAGACAAGACGAGCTACTTGACAGATGGAAGAATTTAAAATTTCGAATTTCGTTTTTTTATTTTCTAAAGGTGCGATATAAAGAAGCTGCGATCAATATTCAGCTGAAAACTTAAAACTAAAAGCGTGACATGCCCTCATATCAATGAAAGGAAGCAGTCAGCTCTTTCCTATTAGTTGGAAAGATTACCTTTAACCTAAATGGATTATTTACAATGAACGAAACATAAAATATGTAAAAATTCAATATTTTGAAATATTTGATAGTTTTGTGTATATATTCTTTTTGAATTGATCAATAAGATGATTATAAAGTAAATAATTATAAAAGCCACTTACATCGTGACGAAGGATTCCCTTGATCGGATTCGGGAATGCTTTAAGTGTTAACGAGAATGATGAATGCCTCTCACTTGCGGAAAGAGGAGTAGGTTTAAGTTGGGCCCATTTTTCAACTAGTAAACGCTCACCCTTCATCCAATTATCTCAAAAATTAAGCTACAATCCTTCTTTATACGTAAACTCACTCAATTTCCTATTATTTCGAGGGAAATAACAAGACAAGACGAGCTACTTGACAGATGGAAGAATTAAAAATTTCGAATTTCGTTTTTTTATTTTCTAAAGGTGCGATATAAAGAAGCTGCGATCAATATTCAGCTGAAAACTTAAAACTAAAAGCGTGACATGCCCTCATATCAATGAAAGGAAGCAGTCAGCTCTTTCCTATTAGTTGGAAAGATTACCTTTAACCTAAATGGATTATTTACAATGAACGAAACATAAAATATGTAAAAATTCAATATTTTGAAATATTTGATAGTTTTGTGTATATATTCTTTTTGAATTGATCAATAAGATGATTATAAAGTAAATAATTATAAAAGCCACTTACATCGTGACGAAGGATTCCCTTGATCGGATTCGGGAATGCTTTAAGTGTTAACGAGAATGATGAATGCCTCTCACTTGCGGAAAGAGGAGTAGGTTTAAGTTGGGCCCATTTTTCAACTAGTAAACGCTCACCCTTCATCCAATTATCTCAAAAATTAAGCTACAATCCTTCTTTATACGTAAACTCACTCAATTTCCTATTATTTCGAGGGAAATAACTCGTCTTGTCTTGTTATTTCCCTCGAAATAATAGGAAATTGAGTGAGTTTACGTATAAAGAAGGATTGTAGCTTAATTTTTGAGATAATTGGATGAAGGGTGAGCGTTTACTAGTTGAAAAATGGGCCCAACTTAAACCTACTCCTCTTTCCGCAAGTGAGAGGCATTCATCATTCTCGTTAACACTTAAAGCATTCCCGAATCCGATCAAGGGAATCCTTCGTCACGATGTAAGTGGCTTTTATAATTATTTACTTTATAATCATCTTATTGATCAATTCAAAAAGAATATATACACAAAACTATCAAATATTTCAAAATATTGAATTTTTACATATTTTATGTTTCGTTCATTGTAAATAATCCATTTAGGTTAAAGGTAATCTTTCCAACTAATAGGAAAGAGCTGACTGCTTCCTTTCATTGATATGAGGGCATGTCACGCTTTTAGTTTTAAGTTTTCAGCTGAATATTGATCGCAGCTTCTTTATATCGCACCTTTAGAAAATAAAAAAACGAAATTCGAAATTTTAAATTCTTCCATCTGTCAAGTAGCTCGTCTTGTCTTGTTATTTCCCTCGAAATAATAGGAAATTGAGTGAGTTTACGTATAAAGAAGGATTGTAGCTTAATTTTTGAGATAATTGGATGAAGGGTGAGCGTTTACTAGTTGAAAAATGGGCCCAACTTAAACCTACTCCTCTTTCCGCAAGTGAGAGGCATTCATCATTCTCGTTAACACTTAAAGCATTCCCGAATCCGATCAAGGGAATCCTTCGTCACGATGTAAGTGGCTTTTATAATTATTTACTTTATAATCATCTTATTGATCAATTCAAAAAGAATATATACACAAAACTATCAAATATTTCAAAATATTGAATTTTTACATATTTTATGTTTCGTTCATTGTAAATAATCCATTTAGGTTAAAGGTAATCTTTCCAACTAATAGGAAAGAGCTGACTGCTTCCTTTCATTGATATGAGGGCATGTCACGCTTTTAGTTTTAAGTTTTCAGCTGAATATTGATCGCAGCTTCTTTATATCGCACCTTTAGAAAATAAAAAAACGAAATTCGAAATTTTAAATTCTTCCATCTGTCAAGTAGCTCGTCTTGTCTTGTTATTTCCCTCGAAATAATAGGAAATTGAGTGAGTTTACGTATAAAGAAGGATTGTAGCTTAATTTTTGAGATAATTGGATGAAGGGTGAGCGTTTACTAGTTGAAAAATGGGCCCAACTTAAACCTACTCCTCTTTCCGCAAGTGAGAGGCATTCATCATTCTCGTTAACACTTAAAGCATTCCCGAATCCGATCAAGGGAATCCTTCGTCACGATGTAAGTGGCTTTTATAATTATTTACTTTATAATCATCTTATTGATCAATTCAAAAAGAATATATACACAAAACTATCAAATATTTCAAAATATTGAATTTTTACATATTTTATGTTTCGTTCATTGTAAATAATCCATTTAGGTTAAAGGTAATCTTTCCAACTAATAGGAAAGAGCTGACTGCTTCCTTTCATTGATATGAGGGCATGTCACGCTTTTAGTTTTAAGTTTTCAGCTGAATATTGATCGCAGCTTCTTTATATCGCACCTTTAGAAAATAAAAAAACGAAATTCGAAATTTTAAATTCTTCCATCTGTCAAGTAGCTCGTCTTGTCTTGTTATTTCCCTCGAAATAATAGGAAATTGAGTGAGTTTACGTATAAAGAAGGATTGTAGCTTAATTTTTGAGATAATTGGATGAAGGGTGAGCGTTTACTAGTTGAAAAATGGGCCCAACTTAAACCTACTCCTCTTTCCGCAAGTGAGAGGCATTCATCATTCTCGTTAACACTTAAAGCATTCCCGAATCCGATCAAGGGAATCCTTCGTCACGATGTAAGTGGCTTTTATAATTATTTACTTTATATATATATATATATATATATATATATATATATATATATATATATATATATATATATATATATATATATATATATATATATATATATATATATAATAAAATTAGTAAAAGCTACTTAAAAAGTAGCGAAGGAAATCCCAGCTTGTATTGGGAAATGCTTATGTTTGAATGAGATATACTTACGGATGTGCACGACTTTCGACGGTGCAATGTAAGTTTAAAGGTCCTTTTGCAGTCGACTAACGATCACTATTCATCCATATATCTCATAAATTATGATGAATAGTGATCGTTAGTCGACTGCAAAAGGACCTTTAAACTTACATTGCACCGTCGAAAGTCGTGCACATCCGTAAGTATATCTCATTCAAACATAAGCATTTCCCAATACAAGCTGGGATTTCCTTCGCTACTTTGTAAGTAGCTTTTACTAATTTTATTTTAAATAAAAACATCATCCTATAAACGGATTTCTTTACAAACCTTATCATATATATATATATATATATATATATATATATATATATATATATATATATATATATATATATATATATATATATATATATATATATATATATATATATATATATATATATATATATATATATATATATATATATATACTTATATATATATATATATATATATATATATATATATATATATATATATATATATATATATATATATATATATATATATATATATATATATATATATATATATATATATATATATATATATATATATATATATATATATATATATATATATATATATATATATATATATATATATATATATATATATATATATATATTTATATATATATATATATATATATATATATATAACAAAGTCGGCTTTGTTCGAACACTTATAACTCGAGAACGGCTGGAGCGATTTTCATGGTTTTTGATTTGTTGTATTTGTCTCCGTCCCGAAATAGCAGAATAACTATTAAAAACAAAAATTGGAAAATTGACGAAAAAATAAAATAAAAGAAAACAAAATCCCATACAAAATGTAAATCCGTGTTTTTCTCATGGTCAGTTATACGTGGCATGATCACGTGTCGGCAAATCATCCGCTTTATTTGTTCTTGCGTCTGATAAAAAAAACAAAAAATGTCGTATATCACAAGGTGCTTCAATGAAGAGAATTAAACCGAGTGCATCCCATGCTGCACAATAAGTAAATAGTTTAATTCAATCATGTCTTGCTGACACGCGATTGATATACTTAATTTTTTTAACTTCTATATTTCTTTTATTTGTTATCTTAATAAAGTAGTGAATGAACTTAAAATTTATTTTGTATTCATTGTATTACTTCCATAAAGTCATAAATTAAGTTCAGCCTATCTGTAACACGACATTCATTGACCGTTAGGCGGTACGAAGTTCGCCGGATCAGCTAGTTTCATATAAAGTCGAAATCGTGCTGCATGACAAAGCATGATCAATTCCTACAATACCAGCTGCGTAATTTACCTATTAACTTGATATAATAAAATGCGTCAATAAATATTACGTTTTTGGTGTAAAGATTCAGTCAATGAAAATATTGTTTAATTGATTGAAATATTTTATTAAAATGTATGTCGGAATTTAAATATTATAAGTACAGATTGTATAGGAGATATTCCAACTCAAAACACCGTGTGATTTCGGCCCTACAAGCCATTTGTGTACCAAATTTTAAATTTTGAAGTCCAATATTTCGAGGATGATATATGACTAGTCCGTCCCCTGGTCGACCGATTTCAAGCTGTTACCATAACCAAATGACGCCTGCGTGCCAAATTTCAGCTCAAACGGGTGTAGCGTTTGAGCGCTATCTTGGAGGATGGAGCGCTATCGTATTCACACAGACAGACATCAATTTGGAAATGGTCTTAATCGTTTCAGGTTGGCTCGTAAAGAATATTTCCGCGCTCGTCGCCGACTATCACCTTCAATCAGGTCAACATCCTTCTTGGCTACTTGCCGGGAGAGTCTTGGGGTAACACAACCGATTTTTTTTAGACTGGTATCATCAAATAAGTATAGCGAAAACCAGAATAATCAAGAGTGTGTACCCAGTAAATAAAGATTATTACAAGCTTTTATTTACTTTACAATGTTTAATAGTTTATTAGTTTGTTTAGGTCAAATCTTGCAAGCTGAATTACAATCAATTCCTCTTATTCTATGAAGTTGAAATTTTATATGTTGGTTCAGTTTCAATAACCATGCATTCTACAAACCAGGATCGACTCCCGGCGAGGCTACTCTTCAACAGTCAACAGCGCACACACAATTTTATATACGCATTCAATTATGATTTCACCATGACATGGCTGCTGCGCCTATGATTGGATATCGACGATGGGACACCTCAACGGTTAACAGCACAGAATTGAAATCTATATCCGCATTCAATCATGATAGCCCGTTCTAAGTTTCACCACTATTTGAAAAAAAAAAATTTATTTATTTGCAGCTGTTGTTATAAAAAACATATACAAAAAAAACAAGAACACACAGATTAAAAATTAAAACTGTGAATAGACAAAGACTATGAGATAAAGCTACAAACGCTGCAAATTAGGGGTATCCTCAGGATATCTCATCCTGGTTTTCAGGATGGTACATATATGATTTTAAAATATTATAATCAACTGAAATAAATCATAAAATAAAAAATCCAAGTAATCATAATCAAATAAATACACAAATCGAAAAATATTTAACATCAAATGATATTAAAAGGAAATAACCTAATTAAATAAATTTTAAAATCTACGTATAAAAAATCAAAATATTCAAAATCAAAATATTTAAAATCAAATAGTCTTGTTACAAATTTATAAATAGGGCTAGGGATAGGGCTGCTCCATCCAGGGTTGGCTTCCAAAGAGGGACTCCTCAACGCTCAATAGCACAGAAACGAAATTTTGTATACGCGTTCAATTATAATAGCCCGTTCTAAGTTTCACCGCGATAGGGCTGCTGCAGCCAGGGTTGGCTTCAAACGAGGGGACTCCTCAACCGTCAACAGCACAGAAACGAAATTCTGTATAGCATTCAATTATGATAGCCCGTTCTAAGTTCCACTATGATAAGGCTGCTGCACCTAGGGTTGGCTCGGCAAAGAGCATTTTAAATAAAAACCTGATTTTAAAAATGTTTTTTACTATTAACGTATTTGGGACAGCACATATATACAAACCATACACATTCATATAGAAATTAAGAATATGTCTGAATTTCTTCAAGGCAAATTCTGCACAGATCGATCTTTAATAGTCCCAAACGAAGTAGATTCTTATGCAGTGTAAAGTAAGTAAACCACGAGGATTCCTCTGAGTGTATCTAGCTGGTCCTAGCTTAATGTTTAATTTGGAAGTTTGGCTACGTAACGACCCAATTTGGTTGCACATCAGAACACCGTTGACTACGTAACGACCAATATTGGCGGCTTGATCCCAGTAATATTATTTTCTAATTCAAACACATTCTAAAATCCATACCAAATATCTCATTATTACCATAGATACATAGACGGCCGCTAGAATAATTTCGCGCGTCATTTCGCGGATATTTCTAGTAAAATTCCATTGTCAAACACCAACATATTTTTTTTCGAGAAATCATCAAAAATTTTATTGGTTTTCATGAGCAATGTCTAAATATTTTTGTATGTAAATAATCAAAACAAAATATTACATTTGATAGAGAATGTAATAAAGATTACGATAGTATTTACAATTTTTAAATAGGGTTCCGTATTTTTCCGCAAGACAAGTACAAGTTAGAAATGCCGAGTTTTTTTTTTCACTTTTACGAATTTCTCATATATATTCATTCAAATTCGAATTTCTCATATCTAATTGTTTAAAAAATTAGCTTTCAATATTCTATATACGAAATTTCCATGCAAGTTCCACTATGATATGGCTGCTGCACCTACTAGGGTTGGCTCGGGACAGAGAATTTAATAAAAGCTTGTTTTTAAAAATGTGTTTTTACTGTTATCTTATTTTTCTAAACGATGCAATTAATCAAATCAAAAGTAAAGAAATTAAATGTAATACTCTTCGTGTAGTACCTAATCTAAAGACTGACCAACTGCAGCTTGCACTATCGACATCATTAAATTATTCGCCGCATCACAATATAATGATAATGTGGCCATCTGCGTATCTGCGCGCTGTGTTGTATCTGCCTATCCGGCTTACCGAAAACGAGATTAAAGCATGGCCTATTATGAACGTCCAAAACAGGATTACAATCATGTACGAACGCGTTGGTTAAACATGCACTGCAATTGTGGATTAAATGGGGAATATTTCGTATGCAGTTTCCATGCGAAAGAAAACGAAGAAACGACGGTTTTTTAAAGATATACAAGCAAGATTACATTTCATTACATTTCTTTTATTTAATAAACAAATTAATGTAACTTCGAAGACTGTCGCGGTTGTTTGACATTATAAATAGAATAGAAAATGAATTTACCGCGTGAAATTTGTAGGACCCGACGTTTCGGTGACGTTGCAGCCGCCGTTGCCTAGGATAGACTGAAGTGCTGTCAGTCCGTTGTTTTGCGGGCAGGCCGCAAACCGCTGCCGCCACTGCGTAGGTTATAACGGTGGTGAGGGGGCGGTGATTTTCAAAATTCCCGCGCTCCGAGCCCGGCCCCCCACCACTTCCTGTAAATGCTGTCGTAATTTCTTTTATATATTTATTGGATAATTTGGAATGAAATTAAGTACTATTCCTTTGCCTAAATGCGGATTTCCGTTTCTTTATTCCACCACAACTTCTAAACGGTTGAACCGATTTAGAAGTGTGTGATATGTTAGAATCGCTAAGTATCATAGGTTACCTTAACTGTTCAAATATTAAGTAAGCCAAGCAGTTGTCAAAATACCCAAATGTCAATAAATTGACATAAATATATCGTGTTTAGTTGACACAAATCTTTCATTTGACAATAAAAGGTCTGTTTGAGTACATTCCGGTCATAAAAATCTGATTGTACTCAATCGGACCTTCTATCTAAATAGATAAATACATAGGTAAAGCACAAATATTTCCCAAAAAACTGTAATAAAAATAATTAGAAATACTACAGTATTTACATACTTCATTAGATATTTTGTACCTACATTGCGTCGTTTTAAAAATCATGATTATTATGGATTTAGTTAAATGAATCCGAAATGTTGCCAGCAAGTGATGCGAAAAGTGACTAAGGAACATGAGATATACGATATCCAACGTAACCGAAAACTGGCCACTGTTCTGCACCCCGACATCCAAAATAGCTGGTGCTTTTTTTCTTACATTTCTTTTAATTGATTCACGGTCCATTTGGCACGTGCGTGACTCGTTTAGCGGTTACAGAATAATGTTTTGTTTGATATTTATTTCATTATTGACACGAGAGAGATTTACAATCCCACGTGGTACAGCCTCCAACCAGGCAGTCGCGAGTTTCTGCGGTATGTAATCGATCATCTCTCAATTAACGCATTACAAAGCATATTTGTCTTACTATTATTCAAATCCATTTATACCTATTGATTACATTTATTCATATTTAAAAAAAATATGAACACTGCCGATATGATGTGGGTTTCAATTTGCTTTTTTACAACTTTTTAAATTATGTAATTGATTTATTAGCTTGCAAATAGTTTGCCCATCCGGCGCCCTCTAGGCATGAAGTGCGAGCCCGGGCAGGACTCTGTCCTTAGGGCTAGTTTCACCTAGGAATCAACCTTCTGGCGCTCCTGGACGGACTGTGCACTCTGACTAACAGTCGGGGGAGTCTGGAAGAAGTACTGTTTCCTATAGAGCAGGGGTGGTTGCGGACCTTACGGCGACTGCTTTTAAAACGACCATCGCCTACCCGATCTTGGGTGAACAGCCTGGCAAAGGATGCCGTGGTCCGTGATAGATTCGGTATACACCGTTTCACCGCTTCGTAAGGGAGAGGACGGCGCAAGCGACCTGGAACTCTTAACCAATCGAAAAACCGGAGTAATCTGGTCACAATTGGAAGTAGGGGCGTGCGTGTAAGCCCGCTGGGTAACACACCTAGTTATCTCGCGGTTAAGGCGTTGGCCTCTTATGAGCATGTGGCGGAGCTTAGCGGTGGACTGTTTTGTCCAAGTTTTCTGCGTTCGCTTCACGGGAAAGAGAACGACTAATCGTTAAAACTTCCCGAGGTGACGGGTTCGCCCGTTGTAGTTGACAACTCTAGTTGTGTATCTACCAATGCACTGATATAAAATTAAATGTGACAGCTAATCGGGGCAATTCTTAAGGCGACCTGAGAAAAATATCTGAAATGGGCGAACCCGTGATGAATAAGGAGGGGTCATTTTTGTAGGGTTTGAACAATAAAAATCCAGCGTTGACGAAACGTCAGGCACAGATTCCACGCACGGACGCTCCAGCGAGCGGACGGATATTACACGTTCGATCGCAGCGCTCACACAGTAAAACTGACTTTGCAGTGGTGGTATAAAGGTGTTAATGGTAAAGCATATTTAGTGTAACTCTCAGAGCGCTCTCACGCTTTAATGAATTGTTATTAATTTAGGTCTTAAATAAAAAATGAGGCTAAGCACGACACTAAACTATTAACCAGTTAATATAATTAAATTAACATAAAACACAGTTACCGCTTACATTGTAGGAGTAATCCCACCTGAAAGTTTTTGAAATAAGTTTAAAGCGTCCAAGGCAATGGGCAATTTTTTAAAGTCTAAATTATAAATCGTTTCCCTATCGAGGAATTCGCTTAGAAACTTTTTTAAATTAATTCTTACATTTGTAATGGGTACATTCTATGCTTAGAGCAAGTCTATTATTAGAGCAATCATTTATAGATCTTGTTGTCACTGTAACGGAGGAACATTAAGAGGACGTTAACTGGTGTCCGTTCTCTCTTAATCACCATTAGCTGAGGCGAGGGCATCTGGCCTCGGAGAGTCCTTTCTGCTATGTAATTACAGCACGCCACTCCATTACACGATACGGTCAATAAAGTCCAATGGGAAAAATTCGGAAGAGGGACAATTGCCTCTCCCGTCCCTTACCCCCTAGTGACGTCATATCCGTTGCGGTATACGGCGTTTGTATCAGCTACCGGTGGGCACTCTAACGGCTTCTTATTTCAATGTTTAAAGTGGGCTATGCCACATAATACCTAAACAGGGTGAATATGAAATCGAAGACTATCGCGGTTGTTTGACATTATAAATAAGATAATAACGAATGTACCGCTTGAAGTTTGTAACACTCGACGTTTCGCCGCCGTTGTCCAGGGTAGACAGGGTATATAATAGACAGAGTAGACAGTCTACCCTGGATAGCGGCGGTTGCAACATCGCCGAAAAATTAGTTTTTATTTATAACAGTGTGAATGTTTTCTTTGGACACGTAAAACTCAATATTCACGTACATGAATCAAGGCAATACTGATTTCTATTCCTACTCTTTCTGTGTCCAATGTGCAAGATTGGAAGGATCTACCAGCAAATATAAAAAAATCACATTTTTTACTACATTTTTAAGATGTAACCAGTTCTTCCCCTTTTCTCCCCTGTTTCTCCTTTTATGTTGAAGCTATATTATACCTACCGTTATTTCCGTATTACCCGTACACAGCATGGTGAAACATGTAATCGAGCAATGGAGTTTCAACAAAATTCCTTACAATTCAAAAAAGTTTTGATTGAAACATCATTATTCCGTATTAAACTGTAATAACAAAACGACATTGTAGGAAGAAATCTAATATATTTTTTTGGGTATTAGTATTGTTTTGTTTGTTCAATACTATAAACGCCACCTGCATTTCGCGGCCACAGAAGGGTTTGAAAATCGATCTTTAAGTTGCGCAAACTAATACCATATGTAATCAATGGTTTGAGTTGGCCTTGCATGTGAGCTCTGCATTACGCTTAGATCCTAAATCATAAATGCAAAATGCAAACAATTATCTAAAATAAATCTTGCGATCCTGCGACGATCTATCGCCCCCGCTAGATCATTTTCCCTTCTCGTTGCCCGCTTATGCGTGCCATGTCGAGACATCGATCCGTATCGATCATTTTCTAGTAGATCGCCCTGTCAAATGCCGTTAAAGGGTAACACTTGATTAGAGACAGCTGCGGATACGCTATAATCTACGTAAGGTAAATTACGAGAAAAAACATTGTAGTATCCAGCTCGAAGAAACAAAATTATACAATATAGGTACCTACTCTTTCATGTCATCAACTGGAAAATCAAGGTTCTGGTATTTGACCTTGTTGTGATATGAATGCGGTACATGGCCTTGTTGCCATATCCTGAAATGTGACAATATTTTCGTACATACATTGAAAAACTTACCGTATATGCATACATTTTGTAGGTGATTGAGGTGGTTCAAGCTGTTCTCGCCAAAATGTACCTACCTGAGACAAAAAAATGAGCAACAAACTCTGAAAGATTGCTTGCTTGACGTTAACTGAAAGAGATGCTATAACAGCTTTGGTAGATGCGTCTACTGATTTCATTCGTTTGTGCCTACCTTAGGAGAATTGACACACCTGGAATTATCAATGATAATGCCATAAATGCGATGTCGATGTAATTTGTCCATCACTTTATGATAAAATTTGACGACTGGTATTGGTAATTAATAGGATCGTTAACGGATTTATGGTGACTCGCCTAGTCTTAGATTTGATCTAAATTAGTGTTCATGATATATGGCATTGAGAAGTGGTCGCTAACTATTGGCCTTATACACAAGCTCAGAGTCGTGCAAAGAGCCATAGAGAGAGCTATGTTTGCTTTTCCCCTGCGTAATAGAATGCGAAACTAGGAATTCCGCCGAAGAACCAATGTCGCTGACGTATCTTGAATAACAAAGATGATCAAGATCAAAAGATGGACCGATGACATTGCCACGGTCGCAGGAAGTAGGTGGATGGAGGCGGTTTAACCCCTCAAATGAATGGCGATTAGCTCGGGTTGCCTACGGCAAAATGTATATAAATTTATATTTACATTTACATTTACATTTACATAGAGCGGGGTTTACTATAGAGCTATAGCATTACTATAGAGAGGATTACTATAAAGCGGCGCACATTTACATTTATATTTATATTTATATAAATTTATATATATATATATTTGACAATGAATTATACTTTTAGACTAGGTATTTTTATATTAAATCTTATATTACTTAAAACATAATATTAAATATTAATGACTGTTTCTTTCTTTTCTCACATATAACTTTATTTATATTTCTTAATCGAATTTTATATTATATTTATTGCCGATTTAATAATGGAATTTCATTTTATTTATTATATATTTTTAATATTTTTTTATTATTATTTTTTTTTTATTTTATTCTGAAGACCACATTTTAGGGCAATTTAGTGTCATTAGCTTTTTACTAAAACTTGGACATTTGTAGGCAACCAAGCAATCAAGCAAACTTGATTGTAATATTGGAGTCCTGTCCACCCTAGAACGGGCTAGTCCCAGTTGGGTGACAGAAACAAATAAGCAAAAGGTTAAGGTTTCGCCATTCGGTTCCTGTTATTTTTGTAAGCTAATCAATGTTTTATAGTAATTAATTCTTAAATAAATAAATAAATAAATAAAATATACATTTTGTATACATTTTGCCAAGGCATCCCTTAAGGGACGCCTCACATTTGAGGGGTTAAGACCGTTCGTCATGGAATTCTATGGAATATCAACCGGTTGATTATGATGATGCACTGAGAAAAATTTAACGATGTAAAACACGGAAATACTCATGTTTCAACAAGGATTACTTATATAAGTCGGACTGTGGTTGATAGGTATGAATTAACATGACGAGTAACGATGTTGGCGTGACGGTAGTTACCGGTGCCGTAATGATAAAAAATAATGTTATTTCATTATGTCGCGACTTTGGAATCTCGCTTCTAACATGACAGCATGTAGTAAGATACGTAGGAATATAGTCGGACACATGAATCATGTTGAAATTACAGTATACTGTTATTTCCATATGAGTAATGGAGTTTCAACAAAATTCCTTGTAATTCAACAAAAATACGATTGAAACATCGTTATTCTGTATAAAACCGTAATAACTAAATGGTCACATGGTCGAAACGGTCATGAACAGATCTTCCTGTATAGCAAAGGTGTGGGTAAACTTGGAGATCACCGGCGATAACTAAGCTATAGGCAATAATATTACGTCGATCCAGATGCAATTGGAGTAATTAACAATATACCACCTTGAAGGACGGAACTATGGAATGAACCTAAACTCCTTCTACACTCCATCGTCGTCGATTTTGTGACGATGTATTTATTTATTTATTTTATTTTATAAAGTAATGTACAATTAAAAGACATGGACAAACATACTGTTATATATGCAGAATCGTTAAAAATAAACATTAGTATAGAGAAAAAAACATAGCTCTATGCATATAAATGTGCTAGCATATCCGAAATGAGGCGAAATCGCATAACCAACTACTAGACCTATAAGACTGTTCTGAGTTAACATTTGGTTTTTTGATGCGCAAACTGACGCATTTGATTCCGATTTTCAGAGACTTTTTATATCTAACAAAGGATTTAGTCTAACAATGTGTTTTTATACAAATTAAAACTAAAAATAAAAAGAAGAAATAAATGTATGCAAATAAAACTAAAATTTTTTTTTATAAACTTTGCATTATATTCAATAAATTTTAGTAGAAAAATAGGTAATAATATATACAATTATATAAGCAGAATATTAACACTACATTGTAATATATAATATGTATAAGAAAATAATGTGCAATATTGTAAAATTTTAGAAATATATGTGTTTTGTATATTCACTCTATAGTAGTAATTAGATGTTCAGTTTTTGAGCGCGACCAATGTTTAGGACCAGGTTTTCACTTTACTTTTGAAAGTTACATTATTTTTCACTTGTTTCGTGGTTTCACATCTAGAATCTTCCTGAGGAAAAAGTGTGCGCAGACATACATTTATGCAAGGCTGTGTGTGCATGGGAGCGTGTATGGGCCCCATAAGCGAAAAGTAACCGCTGCTCGTGTCGGCAGGATATAATCTGACCCACGTCATCGCCGCCAGACCTATCGGAAGCGGCCATGCGCGAAACACTTACAATTTTAACGAATTTCAGAATTCTGCTGTGCAATATTTATACCTACGACTGGGATATGGAATACCTACGTTATCGAATCCTATGCCATCACTACCTATAACCATCTTTATAAATTAGAACAGTACGATTTTAAAACATTTTTGATTTGTTACATATTGATAAAATAATGTAATTTTTAATTTCATCAAAATCGATGTAACAACTCCTTTCAGATTTTTCTCAGATCAATTATTACTTGTTAATACAAGCATAATAGTTTTTAGATTCTTGATACGCCTTCATACAAAAATGACCAGTGTCCTATCACAATGTGATTTCGGCCCAACAAGGCATATGTGTACCTTTCAAGTTCGTAAGTCCAATATTTCGAAACTGATATAAGTGTGCTCCCCTGGTGGATCGATATCAACCACAATCGTTTCACCTCTTGCCATGACCAAATACACGGCCCGGTGGCATAGTGGTTACGTCGTCTGCTCTTACATTGCAAGGTCCCGGGTTCGATTCCCGGTTGGGTCACCATTTTCCGTTGGGATCAAATTAACGGAATTGCATTTTCAATTCTGTCGATCTAATGCAATAACAAGACACACACTTACACACATGTTACACGCACACATACATATAACACGTCATAGTAGGGTTGGTTGTAAGAGATTGTCATATGACAATAAACCCGCCCATTGTGACATTTCACAATAAAGAGTATAAACAAACAAACCAAATGATGCCTGTACGCCAAAGTTCAGGTCAATCGGATAAAACGATAGTCGAGAAAGGAACAACATCGTAAAATAGTCATTTTGATACAACGGAAATACTACAAAAATACTGTACTAGATTTGCTTTTATAATCAATCGCTATCGTGGGGGATAGGGGTGGTTTGGGAAAATAGCCATTTTAATACAACGGAAATATTATAAAAATACTGTAAATGTATGTAGGTACTAGATTTGCTGTCATAATCAATCACTATCGTGGGGAGTGGGGGGGGGGGTCAAATATATTCTTCATCCTCCCATATTCTTCTTCTTCTAGATATAGTCTTCTTCTATTAAAGTAAAAAAATGGCTCCTTTATGAAGTAGGCCGTACAAAGACTGAAAAAGAATTGCTTCATACAATAATTTAAAATGTGTGTGTATGTAGATGTATGTGTGTGTGTGTTATTATATATGTATGTATGTATGTTTCTATGTGTATATGTGTATATATTATGTATGTAACTAACCCTTTATCATATATATCTGTATTAATATGTGTACTATTTTATGTCATTAACTTAGTGTTAGTATTGAAAGTAGTCTATTAGTCAGTACTACTTAAAAACAAAGGTTATATATTTCGTATGCCCAGATACAGGCTGTTCGGTCTAGTTGGGCATTCGTCTAGAATGATCGTATGGGTTGTTTTCATTTTCTTATTGCTTATATAAATAGTTACAAATTATATCTGTACGATCTCACTGTTAACTCTCTAGTCTCTAGACCGGAGAAATCGTAAGGGCGCGAGTGTCGCCCGCCAGGTAGCATTCCTGGCTATCTCGCGGTAAGGCGTTGGTCTCTTACGGGTTGTGGCGTAGCTAGACGTTGGATTGTTTTGTCCAAAGTCTTCTACGCTCACTGCAGGTCGACAGAACGACTAATCGTTAAAACGTCCTGTGGTGACGGGCTCGCCCGTTGTAGTCGACAACTCAATATGTTAACTCTCTAGTCGGGGGAGTCTAGAAGCTGTATTGTTTCCTATAGAGCGGGGGTGGTTGCGTACCTTACGGCGACTGCTCTTGAAATGACCATTGGCCATCCGATCCTGGGTAAGAGGCAGGCAAAGGACGCCATGGTCCGCGATAGATTCGGTATTCACCGTTTCACCGCTTCGTAAGGGAGAGGACCGCGCAAGCGACCTCGAACTCGGAACCGGAGAAATCTGGTCACAATTGGGAGTAAGGCGCGAGTATCGGGCCCGCCAGGTAATCATTACTGGCTATCTCGCGGTAAGGCATTGGTCTCTTACTGGTTGTGGCGTAGCTAGACGGCGGATTGTTTTTGTCCAAAGTCTTCTACGCTCACTCCAGGGAGATAGAACGACTAATCGTTAAAACTCCCTGTGGTGACGGGCTCGCCCGTTGTAGTCGACAACCCAAGTTGTTAACTCTCTACCAAGTTGTAACAAATAAATAAATAAATAAATAAATAAATAAATTGTCCAAGTACTCAGAATCTATAAATTTTCGGACGAAAATATTCTTCTTCTTCCGAGGGTGTTTGGGGGAGGATAGGGGGGGGGGTTGGAGGATGAGAGAGGGGTTGTAGGGGGGGTGTTGGGGAAGTGTTGGACAAGGGGGTTGGGGAGGGGTTGGGGGGTTCGAGGTTTTGGCGCGCGGTGAGAGGGGGGGTGTTGTCTGCTTGCCGGGAAAGTGTTAGGGTGACAGCCGAATTTTAAGCTATTATTTTACTATCAAGTAAATTAATTATTGCGCCCAATTGGCAGTGCATATATAACCTTCCTCACAACCATATTCTGTATGATGTAAGTACCTATATTATAGAATCAAATGCGTGCCTAATCAACCGCTATTTTATATCCGAATTCCGCTCTATTGTCAGCTTGGAGACAATGGTGTATGCAATTTAAACTATGGTGATTCCCCAATGGGTCGTCCCGTTTCCATTTGTGGCCAATAGATGCCGAGCGAGCCATGATTTTCGTTGATCGCGCCCCTGCTAACCCTAGACTGGCATCCTCCATTTATGGGGTGCATTTTTTAACTGGTCGACTGAATTTTTCAACCGCGAAAACGCGCGGGTCGGGGGTAGTCGATTGTTATCATCGAGAGCGACGGCGAAACTGCAAACTCTGTCAATAGGCAACGTGACTGGGTAAACATAATATTATTATTATTATTGCACGGCCATTATAAGGACAGTACGATTTGGCACTGTTCACTACGAAACGCAACGTGTGGGTAGATGTCACTCGTAATTCCAAAAATCGATTAAACTTCTCTTATTTTATATATGGCGACATTGGTGGTAACCGCAGTATGGCGGCGTGCTATAGATGGCGCTCTAAGCACGACTATACGGTGCTCTATATCAAAATTGGATAGTAATATTATAACAAATGAATTTTTAAATCATAGTTCTAAATATTATATTATTATTTATATAACGATTTTAATTTGGTATACAGATTTCAAGTCGTGATAATTACGCGCTTTAATGTTCAAATAGACAGTTATTTTCTTTCAGATAATTACATGTATTTGTATTTGTAGGATCATATATTTCTTGCCAACTCAATATTAGCTTTAAATATTTTCCTTAAAAATGTAATTGGCTTGTCAAATAAATATCGGATTGACTTTGTAATTTTAAATATCCAATACATAGACTCTGAAGAAACCTCTGGTATTATTTTTCAGAATTATTCTAATCTTTAGCGGCTATCGAAAGTAGTGTGTCTAAATAACTATTTTTACGTTTTGAAGACAATAAACCTGGTTTGATTTGATTTTGACTTTGATTTGATTTGACTAGTAGATGTCATTCTATCTTTTCGTTTTATCTCTGTGATGTAACCAGCTTTAGTAAAAATGCGATAGATGGCACTAATAATTGAATGTTATCATATAATTTAGTATACATCTATTTATGTTTAAAAAATACGAAGGCATATTGCTGGATTGACAATACAATTATTTTACGTTGATTATTCTACATAGAATTTGCATTTCTATTTTAATATATTATTCCCCCCTACTATTTAATGACATTAGTATATTTTGATTATTTGTAAGTAGGTAATATTGAATATAATATTACAGCCATGGCAACTATCGCGATAGTTATGTTTTTAATAATTATATTTTAATCATTTAATTTTGTGACTCATCCAAGTGTAGGAATGCTTATCGACTGGAGTAGTTGATTGTATTGTATTGTATTGTATTGTATCATTCAGTATCCATGTTATTATAGACGGGCAAATAAACTGCTATTAGTTTCGTCGGACCGCGCTATCAGCGCCACATGCATGCCGCCGGCGTAGCAGGGTTGCCAAAAAGTTGTATGGTATTCAGTAATCTAAAAGCATATAGGTATAGTATAGCTATGACCTAGATTCTTGTAATATTTTGAATAAATAAAAATAATGATTATTTTATTCAAGATGCGGCATGGGCACACTACGGTCTTCTTTATAAAAGTCTTCGGTTCAGAGTCCAATGACTAATGTTTCAATTCGTCGCTACTGTTAAAGGCGACTTTACCTTTACGCACTGCCGCATCATTCTTGAAAATTGCGCAGATGACTCGTCCCCCCCACCAGCTGCGGTTCAGGGTTGACCGCGCACATTCACGCGGTTCGCGCGCCTCCTGCAAAAGAAGCGCAAAAAACGCGCAAAAGATCCAGATTACGCCGCGATCTCTCCATTATCCGGCCACTCTATTATCCGCACTATCAGATTAGATGCGGTGTGCGTGCGCATCATTCGCTTCTATGTATTACGCGGTACAAAGATATAGATTCTCATTTTGGTCATAAAAATGGCTTAAATGTACAAAAATGGCCTAAATGTACCTACTAGTTACACGATTGCTCAACAAAAAAGGAGTGTAATGAGTTCAGGGTTATATATGTAAATTATGTTTTTAGTTTCTTTATTCCGCCATAACTTCTAAACGCTTGAACCGATTTAGAACTGGTCATATTGTTAGAATCGCTATGTCATCCTGAGTGTCATAAGCTACCTTAACTGTCCAAATATCAAGAAACGATCTTTCAAGAAAGATGATCAAGAAAAGATCAAGAGGATCTTTCTTTTAATACATATTTTTATTTTTTTTAAAATTTTATTTTATATAATACGTATTGTAACTATGTAATGAAATGTAGGTAATGTAAATATATGTATGTGTATGTACCTAAATGTAAAATGTAAAAAAACAAAAAATGTAATTATGAAACGAATAAATAAATGACTCCTTGGGGGATTGGATGGGGATAGAAGCCTCTGATCTTTGGATATACTATTAAGCTCGGGCAGAAAATACGACTATAGTCGTTATAACTGCTCGTGTGGTGGATGGATTGGCTTCTGTCTCCATCCACCTCGTTGGAGTAAGAAAATGAAAAAAAATGTCCAAATATCAAGTAAGTAGTTGTCTAAAGGTCCAAATGTCAATAAATAAACATAAATATATCGTGTTTAGTGTCAAATTAAAGGTATGATTGAGTACAGTCCGGAAATATACATCTATCTATAGGGATTAATTTATAAACCACAAATATATTATAAAAATAACATTAAAGAAACCGTAATAATGATAATTATATATACAATAGTTCATTTTCTGTAACGGCAGTCGTGTTTTTTTATTTTTTTAATTAAATTTATTTGTTTATCATAGTGAGTTTTGTAAATATCAACACCGCTATAGGTTGTTGCTATATAGGTAAATACATATCTAGAATTAAATAACTGTTATTGCTTTGTTACTGAATAGAATTTCTATGGTTTTATTTTTATATAAAATGCAATAAAACAGCAATTCCCAAGAAGTTTCTGCCGTCTACTTTACTATATATGTAGATCTATTTTACCTCCATGGAACACTTTAACAAACGCTTTGTAAACACAAACTGACCGCTCCACAAGATTCGGTCATAGAATCATGAAGCAATAGCGGTCAGAGGTTTAAAGGTATCTTTGTATCCTACTTACTAATAAATAGTTCATTATGTAGCAAGTAAATATGTAACAAGTAGGTATTATGTAACAAGTAGTTCATTATGTAACAAGTAGGTAACAATAATATAAAATGGGTATTTTAGTAAAATTGTATAAATACGTACTATTTACTAATGATTAAGTAATGGAATTACAAAGGCACTAAATAACCTCACGCAGTTTCAAAATCGAACTTTTACAATTACCCTAATTATTAGTCCTGATCGGTGAGGTACTTACCAAGTTAACGATCGTTGCGTTTGCAATATATTTTATATGACTTTGTTACTAAACAGAAAAAAAAATATGGTAATAGTGTATTACGGAACAACGTAATATTACGACTTACGTAATATTACGACGACGTAATACTACTACAACGTAAAATTACGTAATATTACGACTGTAATATTACGACTTCCTCCTTACGCTTACTGTTCGTTAACTCCATTAGGTTTAACGTAATAAATAGGATAGAAACGAATTTACCGCGTGAAATTTGTAGCACCCGACGTTTCGGTGACGTTGCAGCCGCCGTTGTCCAGGGTAGACTCTACCCTGTTACAAATTTCACTCGGTAAATTCATTTCTATCCTATTTATAATGTCAAACAACCGCGATCGTCTTCGATTTTAGATTTAACGTAGATCGATATGAAGAGAAAAGTTGGGAAAAATAATTCTAATCCAACATTAAGAGAAAGCGTTCAGAAAATCAGCTGATTCGGGGAATCAGAGTTGGAAAAAATGTTGCGACCATAGGGTGACAGAGCTGGCAAAATGCCACGGGCCCCCGACCCAATGGGGCGCCCCAGTTTTAACCAAATTTAGTAAACATGGGTTTTTTGAACAAACTGACGAAGGGGTTTTTAAATTATTTGTTTAGACATTTTTTTATAAATGATTAAACATACATTTTCTTTAAAGAAATGTTTTTTCAAATTTGAAACGCCGTTTTTTTACTTGGAGGGCCTATCTTAATGGGATGATTTTTACCTATCAATGAATTTGCCACGGGCTTCAGATGGTATAGTTACGCCACTGTGCGACCATGTCATTGAATGAAAAAAGATATGTGCATTTCCCACTCGCTCACCTGTGATTATACAACTAAGCGATGAAGATTTCTCCGATACAGATGTAGAGTAATTGTGTCTATATATACATATGTACCTAAGTTATATTTGAATATATTATGCATACTATATTTTCCGCTTTATTAGGCTGCCTCACGTATAGGGCGAAGAGATATCTTTCACCACCTATCTTTCGCTAGAGGTAAGGGAGGTTGCAGTGAGATCTCCGACTGCGGCATGCAGCTGTGGGGCTAGGCCCGTCTACCTCTGCGTAATCTGCCGATATTATCAGTGGCACAAAACGCTCCGGGCGCGCGGGCGATTCAAAAGGACGCGATTGGGCGATCGGCTGTCAAAACCAGAAACGGCGCGGCCCCCATTGGGCAGATTAAAATTGGAATTTACATCACAATGCGCTCCCATTGGCTGACATGTGGGAGTGAACGCGCATCGCTGCCCCTCCGTTGCGCTAATTGTGTTTTTGTGCTTGTTTTATGGGGAGGAAGCGCGCCGCGGTTAGCCGGAGAGTTCTTGGGGCGACTTCCTCAACGCCGTTCCGTGCCTATGTCGTTACTAAGAAGTTATGCAAATTGGCGATACAGAATATAATTTGGCGGCAATACAAAGAAGATAATATAATCAAGTCACACTAATTATAATGGATTTAATGTTTCAATAATTTTCAAAGTATTTTCCAGAAAAAAATACAATTTATCATTGGTTGGAACTATTGTAAAAAGCTATTGACCCAGTCTTTTCAATAGATTCATCCACAGAAGAACGAAGGTCAGTGGTTACTGATATAGCTCCTAAAATTACCAACTTGAAATGTCAAAGAGCAGGTCATATAGCTCGCAGAACCGACAGCCGTAGGGGAAAATATGTTCTCCGCGATCTGGCAGACGCAGTGTAAGACGGCCTTTGACAAGACGGACCAATGACATTGCTACAGTTGCAGGAGTAGGTGAATAGAGACGGCTCAAGACCGTTCGTCATGGGATTCTACGTGAAGGCAAAAGTCCAACAGTGGACGTCTGATGGCTGATGATGATGATAAAGATACTACTAATATGAAATTAATTATAATTGGTGAATTGCTAAATGTCGCAAAGAAGATACAGGGGTTGTTATTGATAAAAACTTACATTTAATTAATCACTACGAGAAAATCACTGTAAGACATTGCCATGTGGCAATAAGCTCGCCTTTTTTGTATACTTTTTTTTAAGTGCAAATAAAGAGTTTATTATTATTATTATTATTATTATTAAAATAGCTATTTTCTAGTCTACTGCAAATATAGCTATTTTTACACGAATGCACAACAAAAAGTAGTGTAGGTAATGTGTTCAGGGTTCATCTATGCATGTTTTCCGTTTCTTTATTCCACAATAACTTCTGAACGCTTGGACCAATTTAGGTGTTTGGTATCGTTAAAATTGTTATATCATCCCGAGTGTCATAAGGTACCTGGTTAACTGTCCAAATATCAAGTAAGTAGCTGTCAGAGCTGTCAAGTAAGTATTCAGATGTCAATAAATTAACATATATATCGTGCTTAGTGTCAAATAATAGATCTGATCGGAAATATATATCTACGTAATCTATATGGATAAATACATACGAATCTTAAAAAAAAAAACATAATAAAAACAATTATAAATACAATAGTTCACTTTCTGTGACGTCAGTCGTGTTTTTAATTCATTTAATGTATTTATTTGTGTACCATATAGGTACTATAGGTTTGTGATTAGAGCGCCATCTATAGAGCTTCGTCATACTGTTGTACCACGAAAGTAGCCATATTGAAGGAGTAGAAAAAAAGTGGTTTTGTGTTTTGGGATAAGTGGGGTATTATTCTGACTTAAACGAAGTGGGAGACCATGACTTCCTAACCCGGTAAAAGCCTCGTTGGAGTAGTAATGAAGAAATGCTGAATTGCAGGATTGCTGAATCGCGAAGAAGACACAGGCGTCGTTCTTGATGAAAACTTACATTTTAGTAATAATTGCGACAAAATATCTAGTATATGTCTATTTTCGAATAAAACAAAAATGTAGGTAATACTTCATCAGATTGAATATGTAACTTATGCATACGTTCTGTAGGCGCTCAAGCGTATCCAGTCTGTTTTCGGTGAGATCCAGATATGCGACATCGGAATAATCTAGTAACGGCAGAAGTAGACTTTGAGATATGGTTTGCTTGGTGCTTACAGGAAGGAGTCTCTGCAACCTTCGAAGTTTATGAAAGCCATTATATAGTCGCCTGCTTACTTCATTGAATTGTGCTTGCTAAGAAAATGTCTCTTCCACAAGTATGCCTATTAATCTTAAATGAAGAAATGCTGAATTGTAGGATTGCTGAATTGCGAAGAAGACACAGGCGTCGTTATTGATGAAAACTTACATTTTAGTAATAATTGCGACAAAACAAAAATGTCTTATCAAAACAAATGTCTTGACAAAACATATCTTGTCTTTATACAAGCATATCGAATATCTTATCTGACAAAAATATCTTGTCTATTTTCGAACAAAACAAAAATGTAAGTAATATAATTTTGGTCGTACAGCCGCATAACTTTATAACCGCATCTATGGTTAACGAGGGCGATGAATTAACATGGCACTGGCATGGTGTTCAAATGCAAATCCATCCCTAATCAACTCTCCTACAATATTGACTTCTGAATACTTTAAATTGCAAACGCCGTCTAAAATTGCTGATGCCTCGGGCACACAATGGCGTAGGGAAAATTGCCCCTTGTGGGAGGGCAGCGATTGGCGCAGACACATTATGCTAGAGAATGGGAGGGAGATTCAACCGCTGTGGTTGTTTTAAGTTGTGAATGCATTTTGGGGGGCGAAATTTGCTCGGCGGATGGAAAATTGTTAGATATTAAAGTGTGTGAGATTGGAGATACCACAGGATCATAGTCATATATTATTAATATTATTATTAGTTAATTGTCTACTTTATCTATACTAATATTATAAAGAGGTAAAGTTTGTGAGGTTGTAGGAAGTAACCTCTGGATCTACTGAACCGATTTTGAAAATGTTCTTATAGGTAGGTACTAATAGAAAGCCACGTTATTTGTGAGTGTCATAGGCTTTATGTATATTAATCCGAAAAATTAAAAGTCTTTTTTGTGGTAGTCGGATTTGCAAGTTTCGTGGTAGTAAAAGGGAAAAGTCTTTTGTTTTAAACACTTGAGACGATAAATTTACTTATTTTGATATAAATTCATAATTGTTGATAATATGGTTTGATTCATATTTAACAAATAGGACGCAAATCGTGGAAATTACACAATGCCAAAATCAAAACATTACAAAACACTGTTCGATCCCTTTAACTAATAAACTTGGAGTCCCGCAGGGTTCCATTTCGGGCCCTATTCTATTTTTAGTATATGTAAATGATTTACCAATGTATTTCAACGATATAAATGTAACTATGTTTGCTGATGACACTAGTTTAATTGTTGCCGGTAAAGATATGGACGAATTATTGATTAACGTTAAAATTAATCTATTCAAACTATATAGTTGGTTTGAGAGCAACAACCTCACACTAAATGCGTCTAAAAGTAACTTCATACATTTTACAAATCATCGAAATCGAAATAAAGGTTCGCCAATAATACTTTCAATAAATAACACTGCCATTCCTCAAACTCATTGTACTAGATTTTTAGGTGTTCATGTCGACGAACTTTTAAAATGGAACTTTCACTGTGAAAACCTCGAAAGTAGGTTAAGTCGGGCATGTTATGCTTTAAGTATTGTAAGAAGGTCGTTGGATGAATTGCAAACAAGAAATGTTTATTTCAGCTATATTGAAGCTATCCTAAGTTATGCCATTACGATCTGGGGAAATTGTTATGCTTGTCATAGGGAACCCATATTTATACTCCAAAAGAGAGCAGTGCGAATAATTGCAAAGGTGAAAAGGGAAGAGTCGTGTCGACCCATTTTTAAAAGGCTAAGAATCCTCACCTTAACCTCACTCTATCTCTTTAAGTTACTAACTGAGTTTTTTAAAAATAAAGAAACACATTATAAAAAGTTTTCAGATACACATACTAAAAATACGAGAAATAAATTAAACATTTTTATACCATGTATTAAACTAAACACAGCAAGGCAAGACACAAAATACTCAGGGCCATATTACTTTAACAGGCTACCAGAAAGTTTAAAAACTATTCAAGTGGAAAGCTTATTCAAAAAGTTACTTAAAGAATTCTTATTAGACAAAGCTTTTTACTCGATCGATGAGTTTGTTAATTTTAAATAATTTTTCAAATTTTTTGGTCATTTTTTTGACAATTTTAAGTAGTATTTTTTAATTATTCTGACTTTTTCTGATTTTAATTTCTTGATTATTTTTATCAATTATTTTAATTTGTGGTTTTAGTAAATAAATCTTAAAAATGATTTGGATGCCCTAAAAGCAATGAAGAAGTAACTGTATGTACGTGGTGATAAATTTAAATATTGTAAAAACGAACTAATATAGGTACTGTATTAATTACTGAACTAATATACTAAAAGCAATAAAGAAGTAACTGTATGTACGTGGTGATAAATTTAAATATACTGTAATTTAAATGTACCTAAATATTAAGTTTCTACAATCTGTTAAGATTTTTTGGAAATAAATTGAAATTGAAAAAAATTGAAAATATGACCAATAAACATGACCTAACGATTTAAATTATTTTTTTAATATAAAATACTACTTTTTGTGAATTAAATATAAAAGTTAGACATATACTGTCGCTGACTTTTTTGTAGGCATTATCAAGCTTTACAACTTTTACCTAGAACTTAATCATATATCTCTCATCGTTAAGGCAGCGTTAGTTAGAAACGTTTTCCTTCGACCGTTTTTTCTCCGACTTACTTTGCAAATCCGACTACTACGAAAAAGTCTTTTCATTTTTCGGATTAATATATAGCCTATGATACTCACAAATAACGTGGCTTTCTATTGGTAAAAGAATTTTCAGTAGATCCAGAGATTACTTCCTACAACCTCACAACTTTATCTTTTTATAATATTAGTATAGATTACGTAGGTACTTTACATTTACGTGACTGTCTGCAAGTTTATTATCGAAGTTTATTTTGTATTCCAGAAACCTAGTGATGTTTACACTGACTAAGCCTACAAAGCCGGAAAACTTAAAAAGCGATAGCCCGCAACAGGGCCACCACGATGCCACTTGAATATTTATAAGGTTTGAAAAAACCCTGATAAAGTATCAAGTCGATTTTTCTATCAGGGTTGAACTTTTTGTGAGGCAATTTCGTTACAAATATTACTTTTCTATAACATTATTTAAAATCGTCATTTATACAGAGTATCATCGATTTTAAATATGGTTTGCCGATTTTGAAAACGTGCCAAAAAATCGGCTTTGCGTTTTTGTTTCTTTGTTTGTTTCTTCTCTTTATTGTGAAAATTCATAATGGGCGGGTTTATTGTCATGCGACAATCTCTTACAACCAACCCTATTATGAAGTGTTTATATGTATGTATATGCGTAAGTGTGTATCTTGTTATTGTATTCGATCGACAGAATGGAAATGCAATTCCATTAATCTATAATAATATTATAAAGAGGTAAAGTTTGTGAGGTGGCAGGAGGTAATCTCTGGATCTACGGAACCGATTTTGAATATTCTTTTACCAATAGAAAGCCACGTTATTTTTGACTGTTATAGGCTATACATTAATCCGAAAAATGAAAAGACTTTTTCGTGGTAATCGGATTTGCAAAGTAAGTCGGAGAAAAAACGGTCGAACGAAAACGTTTCTAACCAACGCTGCCTTAACGATGATAGATATATGATTAGGTTCTAGAGAAAAGTTGTAAAGCTTGATAACGCCTACAAAAAAGTCAGCGACAGCATATGTCTAACTTTTATGTTTAAGTCACAAAAAGTAGTATTTTATATTAAAAAAATAATTTTAATCGTTAGGTCATGTTTATTGGTCATATTATCAACAATTATGAATTCATATCAAAATAAGTAAATTTATCGTCTCAAGTAATTTATCGTCTTAAAGCAAAATACTTTTCCCTTTTACTGCATACATGGTTAAAAAGATAAGACACTCACAAATAAGACACTCACAAGAAGACACTCACAAGAAGACACTCACAAATAACGGTAATATAGTCAAATTGGCATGCAAATACATACATAGGTACATATGCAGTAAAAATATAACCCTTCTTTTGGCAGTCAGGAAATAAATCATAGCACTCAGTACTAACCGAACCACACTCATAATTTCATCACAAGTAAAAAGTTTACCCCCCAACGAAGTGGGCACGGGTCAGCTATTATTATCATAAAGGAAAATGATGACCCAGCCGGGAATCGAACCCGGGACCTTACGATGTAAGATCAGGCGACCTAACCACTATGCCACCACCATTTTTTTAATCTCAGAGGCGCAACATAGTTCTCACCAATATATGTAGGTATAGGCGTAACACTGCTCTTCAAAGCGCTACCTGCCTATAGATGCGCCCACACGAGCCGAATTCCGGCACGTATCTCGGCGGCGATGACGTCACGGGCGGCTATACATGCCCGCGCAGAATACACGCATACGGGAGTGTTTGTTCGTAGCTAATAGGCTTTAAGTTTAATCCTCGTGCTACGCTAATGGAAGATTATGAATGTGAGCGACGCACCTATACGCGTCCCGCTCCGTCCTGCGTCCGCCGCTCAAGCGAGAGCGAGACAGCCGATCGTGTGGGCTCGTGTTTATATGCGGCGGTACGATTCCGCTTCAGCGCTACACACGATGCTGAAATACTTTTAAACAAATAAAGTTTTCGCTTGGAAATGAAAGCTGAATAAGGATTTTATTGAAAATTGCGCAAATAAAGACAGTTAGAGCCTTCCGAAATCGGTGAACAGCGACCGAAATATCCGATCAAGTATAATACTCACCGGTCAGGGTTGATTATTATAAAATTTACGCTTTTGAAGGTCGACGCCAAGAGGCTGATATGGTATTTCCATTAAGTTGCCTGTATGTAATTAAATTTGTACCTACTCATTACTAACTCCACATTATGACCTAAAAACGATATCTGTGGAATACTATTAGCCTTTTTTCTTCAAAATTCAATTGCCGACCGTTTTCTCTGAATCTCTTTCTTAAAAAAAAATCTACACAAAAATTCAAAAACTTTATTAACTAAGAATGAAACTTAGTTATAGCACAAAAGTCGACTTTAAAGATTATCTGCGAAAGCCGTATCGTTATCTTTCGGAAGATCTTTTTAATGAATCTAATGTGTTGGATACTAGGCAACTATATTTAAAAACATCACTATCATATATTAAGTTCAATCAGATAAATATTTTTCACAAAATACCCTATCAACGAGGTATTCCGAAGATATTAATATGATAGTACCCAGAAGGTATACTACTTTTGGTCAGCGCACCTATACATTCATTGCCCGAAGGTTTTACAATGTTCTTCCTGGCGACGTAAAATCGGCACAAAATAAGACCTACTTTAACTTAGAAACTGGCTTGTAAAAGTGGGAATTAAAAAATATTGGACATTAGGTATAATCTAACCTGGACATTTGAATATTTTGATTCTTATATTATATTATGTTATATTATATTATTATTATTTTTTATTATTACTATTTTTTGGTTTTAACGTATATTAAGAGATAATTTGCTTTAATTTTAACACTATTTTATCTTAGTTATAATTAAAATGCAGGACTATTTTGTTTAAATTCTTATTCTAATTTTGACTATTTTAAATTGTTTTCTTTTTTTCTGATTTAAATTTATTTGCTGACATTTTAATTTTCCACTTCTAACTTTAAGTATTAAGTCATTTTTAATATGGTTTTGCGATTCTATTATTTTGTGCATACATGGAATATATGCCATTTTTATAAACACGCTATTGTTGAAAGCACATTCAAAAATAAATATTTACCTTAGAACAGGTCCCGGCCTAGTTAGTTGACGTTGCCATTAGACTATGCGATGTATTCTTTTTTCTCCTTTTGATTCAATTTTGTCAGTATTTTTGTGCATAATTCCTACGCTGAAATTGTTTACTCTTATTTTATATTTGCATTACCTACTTATATAATTAAATAAATAAAAATTACTTATGAATTAAACAAATTATTTTAAGTTTTTAAGTCTAAACCATACTGCTAATTAGGAATACAAATTTTCTTTAATGATTATTTATAAAAGAGCTAGTTTTTTCAAAACGAGACTTTTGCGGGAAGATTTTATTAAAACGATACTTTTGCAGTATCGTTTTTATAAAATCTTCCGCGGTAATTTCAACAAAGACAATTATTTAATAATTGGTTCCTCTACTCTTATACAAATAAATGACTTCAGTATCTTGTTAGGGGTCTCTTCATTATTATCTCCTAATATTTATGTGTAATAAAATCTTCGCTAATATTTTAAAAAAAACTCACGTGACACAGAATAAAAGATTATTTATGAATAATGATTATTTATGAATACTGATTATCCTGAATAATGATTATTTATGAATAACTTGGAATAAAAACGCATTTGTAACAGCAAAAAATAATAATTATGTATCGTTTCCTAGCAATTTCGAGCCGGAGACATCGTTTCCACTGATGTCTCCGGCTCCTAGATAAGTAAATAAAAACAGAAAAAAGTAATTTTTGAAAATAAACCTGGTGTATAATTTTGTAAAACGGTTCACAATTTGGCAAATGCTGTATATTTCTCGACGTAAATAAATGAAAGTCTCGAGTCATCATTACGCACATATATGACATGATATATCCAGCGGTGCGTATTCCGGTGCCAACCCGGTGCCCCCTTCCATGTACACCCCCCCCCCCCCCCAACATTAAATTAAGAACCCGCACGGTCGAAATAAAAAAAGGCGGTAAAAGCGGGGGCGTCCGGGCATCACGGTGGCGGCGTCGGCGGGCGTCCCGACGCGCATGCGTGCATCTCCCCCAAAGGCCACTCACGCGTAACCATGGAGACCGCTTTTCCACCCCCCAGACACGGAAAACTCCTGTTTTCCCCGTCTCTGGCGTGAAAACGGTGCCGAAATGAGGGTAGCGTCCGGTATAGACCGGCAGCCCAACGCGGTATTATCCGCATCATCGGCCACACGGCGTCAAGCTCAAAGGCGCAGGGCACAAAGCTGCCAATGATTACACTTGGCACATCGCGATAATGACCCTTCCGGGATAAGGACCAAACAGTAATCAATTTCAGTACCGTGACTATTAAAACAACGAACAAAACCACAGCAATCAACTTATCGACACGACAGCCTACAACCGACAGTAGCATAATCATTTTTATTTGCTGTATATAATCTTTGAGCATAGCTCTATTGTTATTGTTATTGTTTTATATTATTTACATTTTTTGCGGGAAAATAACGGAGGGTGATATGTCCGATTGGTCTATAGCAAATATATCTGTGCTCTCCCAGCCTCTCACCTCCGCACCGCCTTCCTCGGCTGACCGCTCATATAGCAGTATTTAACTAGTCTGTAACTAGCACACGCTCTCTCTGTGTATATCATACATAGCTATAACATACAAATGTACGTCCTGACAAGCGTAATGTCATTTATCTGATATGCGAATTGTTATCATTTTGTAATCTTGGCCATACATAGGTACTAAAACAATATACTTTGCCTATTTCGAGTCAGTCTCGGTTATGGGATCGCCTTCTGGTCGCAGTGTACCGCAGTTTAAAGGCCACATATTTTCTCTCTCCAAAAATAAGCCATAAGAATTTGGATTAACCTTGACCGTAATGAATCATGTCGTGGTCATTTCAGAACTCTCAGTATCCTCACTCTGCCATTACTATATGTCTTTGAATGTGTAATGTTGATAATGAAAAATATAAAAAAGTTGTAGATTTTAAGGTAATTCACTCTTATTTTATCAGAGGTAGGAATAATTTAATATTACCATGTTTGTCTTATGTTTGAATAATTTTAAAAGGATCCTAACCATTTGAATGGTGTGCTTTAATGAATATAAAAAAGAAGACTATCGCGGTTGTTTGACATTATAAATAGGATAGAAACGAATTTACCGCGTGAAATTTGTAGCACCCGACGTTTCGGTGACGTTGCAGCCGCCGTAATCCAGGGTAGACTGAGGGTAGACTGTCTACACTGGACAACGGCGGCTGCAACGTCATCGAAACGTCGGGTGCTACAAATTTCACTCGGTAAATTCGTTTCTATCCTATTTATAATGTTTAAATAAAGTACCCGAAAATACTAAACTTAGAAGTTGAAACGGGAAAATACCGCAGTATAGGTCCAAATTAAAGGGCTAACTTATTGAGAGAGAATTGTGCGATATCAAAATTCTTATTATTTTACTGACTATTTCAATTCTGATTTTATTCATTTAGATTGTCATTTTTCCATTTTATTGACTATTATATTATTACGACTATTACTATTTTCTCTCCGATAATCCATTGTAATTTGTATTTGTAGGACAATATAAATGTATATTTCAATACAGCCTGATTGATAATTTTCTCTTTAAAATAATTTAAAGTAGGTTAGTATTTTAATGATTGAACTTGATTTGATGTGATTTAACATTCCTGAACCATATAAATGGCATATTTTTGTTTCAATCGTATGCCCAGTGACGGTTGGTAAACTGCGCCAAGATTCCGGTCTAACATGGGGTGTCGCCGCAAGTCGCCCAGGCACCGCTTCCAATATTTCATACATACTGTATCAACTCCCATTGCTGGCAAAATTGCGTACCCCGTGTAAGCTAAAATGTGGCGTACTCACTATTGCCATATCTCCTATATTATTATGTCCTAGATCAGAAAGAACATTAAATTACGATATATGCACATACCGTTGAGTATTACATATGAAACCATTTTTTATTGCCTTGGTATGGACACTGCTTTTTTCTATTCTCCTTATTTTTTCCATTCGGGCAACTCACATGCGAAGTAGAAGAATAAATACAATAAGCAAATCAATCAAGGTTTACACTTGAGCTAGCACCTTTGTGAAAGACCGCTCGATTGAAAGAAAAAGTGCGATACCCAACTGGTGCTGAGTGATTTAAATAATATTTAATAGTGAATAATCTTATATTCATCGAAAAATTGCAAACACATTTGGAAACAACCAACAAACAACCAACAATAAATGTTTAAAACACAAATAATCAATATATGAATGAAACAAATTATGAAAAAACTCAAAGGAATCAATAGCCTAAAAATAGAGCAACAAATGATCAATAAACATAATACTACTATGTAGTAACGAAATACAGTCAAAGTAAAAGATAATATTTGATACGAGCTGCCTTTAGAAGTGTTTTTTCAATGTTATATATTCATTTATTTCACTTTTTACATATACTATCTAAGATTACATACTTTCTGATTAAAATAAAGCGATAAATTGATTCATCCCAATCCCATGAATACTGAAAAACGTCACACATTTAACAAGGCTTACGCCTGAAACTGGATGTGCTTGATTTTATTAATAATTTTATTACACGACCGCCAAATAGAAAGGAGTGTAATCTGTTCAGGCTTCATCTATGTGTGTTTTCCAATTCTTTATTCCACCATAACCTCTAAGCGCTTAAACCGATTTATAAGTGTGTAGTATTGTTAAAACTTTAATGTCACCCCGAGTGTCATAGGGTACATTAACTCTCCAAAGATCAATTGTGTAGTTTTTTAAATATCCAAATATACAAATTCCAATAAATTTACCTAAATATATCGTCTATGGTGTCAAATGAAAGGTCTGATTAAGTCGATTCCGGAAGCATACAACTATATATATCGATAAATACATAAACCACTAATGTTTCATAAAAAAACGTGATAAAAATAATTACAAGTAAAGTACTACAAAGGATTCCAGAAGCTAACATAAAGTCGGAAGCTAACGAAACTCAATACATGGGAAGGGGGGCAAATCGCTTAATACATGGGAAGGGGGTCAAATCGCTCTCATCAATTTTGGTTTACACTAATAAACACTAAATTACATCAAGCGACCAGAAATGGTACTAATGTAAAAAGATAGTTCGAAAGAGTACATACAAATGAGTATAGAGGGCGTTAAATTTTATATAATTATTTGTGGTTTCAATCAAATGCCATTAGGATAATGAAAGATGCATTGCATCAATGTATCAAATATAAAGAAGATATTTAATAAAATCAGTCTTATTTTGTTGCTATGTTCAATACTTTACTCGTCCTCTCTACCTTGTTATAAATACAATAGTTCACTTTCTGTAACGGCAGTCATATTTTTTATTATTTTAAATATATTTAGTTGTCATAATTTTACTGCAAAACATGTTGTCCGGTTAGGTTAAGGTTTGCTGTAAGATATGGCTTTAACTCAATAAGCTCGCCGATTTGTTTGATTAAATAAAGTGTTTTGTTGTCATTGCTGATATTATTATTATTATTATATAGATCCAACCAGATCATTAAAGCGAAACTCTCTTCGTCCCCAGGTATCGTCGATCAACCGCGTGCTCCGAAACCTGGCATCTCAGAAGGAGCAGCAGTCGTCGACGCCGCAGCCCGAATCCGTGTACGAAAAGTTGAGGATGTTCAACGGTCAGGCGGCAGGTGGCTGGGCGTGGTACGGCGGCGCGGCGCCCGCGCATTTAGGGCTAGGTGCCACCGCACCAGCCACCCCCCTCCACGCGCCCATACACAACAGCGCAGCGAGAGCGGACGACCTGCACAAAAGAGGTAACTGATTTAAAACGAGCCGTTGGCCGTCGCCATTCGGCGCGTTCTTCGTCCACACCACAGTATATCAAACAGTAGATTTATACTCTAGAGCTACAAGGCATTGCGGGAAAAGGGGGCGAGGGATGTGGGCAGGGGGTACGTCTTGACGAACGCCTTTGGTTAGCGTTACGCGCGGGTAAATGCTGCCGACTGTTTCCAACGTTTCGAGATGAGTAGCCAACATCTGGCGGCCATATTCGAACCCTTATGGCTCGTGACGATGGCTCGATTTCAATTTCTGTTTTAAGAGAAGCTACTGTCTAGTATACTGTAGTTTACACTGAGAAGAAATCGGTTGTCAACACAATACTTTCCCGGCAAGTAGCCAAGGACTGATTTAATGTGAATAATAATTTTATAAATAAAACTTATGAGCGCCCTTTCGGCCGGCGCACGAACCTGGTTGGGTTCCATTGCGACGCCTCAGGCAGCGTGCGTTTCTCAGCTTAGTGCGTGGTTGGGCCAAGCACCAACAGATGGCGGCTTCTGCACCCATCGGGCCAGAACCGGCTCCCGGGCGCTGACCCTGTAGACACACCAACAATCATATCACCGACAAACGACGCCATCGCGCGACAATAATTAAAGTGTTTGGCGGAATTTAAACATTATTAGTGTAATTTGTGTATGAGATATTCCAATCAAAATGCACAATGTGATTTCAAACCTAAAAGGCCTTTTTCTCCCAAATTTCAAGTCCGTTAGTCAAGTATTTCGAGATTGAAATATGAATCGAGCGCCTCCTGGTTTACCGATTTCAATCACAAACTTTTCAACTCTTGCCACTACCACATGATGTCTGAATACCAAATTTCAAATCAATTAGGCGTTTGGGCGCTATCGTGAAGGAATTTATACATACAGACAGACAGACAGAGAGACACTTAGACAGATTTCAATCTGGAAACTTAGACAGATTTCAATCTGGAAATGGCCAAGATCGTCTCAGGGGGCTCAAAATAAATATTCCCGTCTTCATCCCGAAAAAAAAACGTTCACGATACTTTCCCTAGTTGATTGGTGGGCCGGGAAAGTAAAAACCATTCCAGTATTGCAGTTGACGAACTTTATTCAAGGCCAGTCGCGTCTTCCGCGCCGCCAAGACCGCGCGATGCGACCGCTTGCGACCGTCCCTCGAATAACACTACCAGCAAAAAACATGGACTTGAGGTCCTTAAATAACAAAATTCCTGAGTAAAATAATGATCGAACAAGGACCATGATTCAAACCAACCAGATGTGTCACCATGCTTGATAATGTATGGTGCATAATGGTATACGACCGTTTCTGGCATTAGAAACGTCGTTGCCGACTTTACGAGTACACGGAAAAAAATATTGCATATTTACAAAACCTATACGTTAATATAGCTCCTGTCGAGAAAAATGTTGATACTATCAAACATTTTTGGTAAAATTATTTACTAACACTTCTTGTATAACTTACCAATACTTAAGGTAATGTCACCAGATATATTTGTTAAGCTATGCTCATGAAAGTTCAGCTGAGGTGGTGTGGGCATATAGTGCGTATGAAAGACGACCGCCTCCCGAAAGCCGTGTTTTATGCCCAACTCTCAAAAGGCGCACGCAAAGTCGGCGGACAGCACCTACGCTATGAAGATGTTTTAAAAAGCACCTAACCGCCAGTGATATTCCACCTGAGAGCTGGGAGAGGGCTGCTCACAAACGCATCGAGTGGCGCTCCACGGTGACCACAAAAATTAAAGAGTTTGAGAAAGCCCGGCTTGAAAACCTCGACTTGAACCGCCAACAGCGCAAAACTCGTCCGAAGCCCAATTACACATATTACTTACAACGTGTTGTGTTAATTTTATGAGTTCTTCAGCCTTATCTAATTAAAAATGCAAATAAAGCTTAGCAAGAAGTCCAACTCTTTTGAAAGATTTGACAAAAATAATTTATTTAAGAATTGTATGAATTGATTATAGTTGATTTTTTTAAATATACGTAGAATAAATTGAAATTTTTAATATTTTTTACGAAATAAGTCCCTTTTAAATTTACTTTAGTAAATATGTAAATTTTACTAATAACGACAGTAAGGCTTACCAGTATTGTTAGCAGTTGTTGCTAAAGAACGATATATTTTCTTAAATAACAGACGTTGTTTAACTTTACTATACTTTACGATTCATTGTACTTGTTGGAATAAGTAAATTACACAAATAATAAAAAAATATAAAATCAACCATTACTTATAATTAAAACTTGATTGAAATTAAGATAACAATATCTTTTGGTAATTCTAACAGTTTTGTTTTGTAGCGACTTTTGCACATTTTATTTTACAAGAACATACGTTAACATTCTTCTTTTCTCCGTCGTTCCCTCATTACTGAGGATCGTGGCCACTAGACAACAGTGTGCCTACGAGGCTCCTCCTCTTCGACCTGTCTTCTGCATGGCGGGTCGCAGATTGTATTGACCCTTTTGTAACTTCTTTGATGAGGTCGTTCCATCTGGCCGGTGATCTGCCTTTGCTTCTTCTTCCCTCCACTTGACCCCCGGAAAGCATTTTCCCCAGATTCTCTGGGTTTCTCTTGGCAACATGATCGAAGAACTGCAGGACCCTTCTCATGCATACGGTGGAGAGCCTCACTTGGATGTCGAGTTCTTCCAGGACAGATTTGTTGGTGCGGCGTGCTGTCCATGAGATTCCTAGCATTGTACGCCAACACCACATCTCCAGTGCATCGATTTTGGTGCGTATACGAGCCTTCAGGGTCCATGTCTCCGATGCATAGAGAAAGATTGAGAAAACCAGAGATCGAACCAGCCTGACCTTAGTCCGCTTACTTATTCCCCGATTCTTCCACAACCTTTCTAGCTTGCTCATGGCCGATCTTGCCATCTGGCTTCTGCGTGAGACCTCCTTCTCAGAGTTTCCGTCGTTGCATATCATGGAGCCCAGATAGACAAAGTCTTTCACAGCTTAACGGTCACTCAGCTCGCTGGTGCGTTGCATGGTTCCAGCCCGGCTCAACATTACAAAATTTATTTTAACAACTCGTAAAATTAATCATATATTTTTTTCCGTGTAGGCAGTATTACTATACATGCTGCATTTCAGTGTCAAAGTGACTGCCTCATTGTAACATTATTCTTCTATCTTCGGCCCTTTGCTATTTCCAAACTTGTACTTTTACCGTTATCAATTTCATACTGCCGTTTTAAAGATATAAAATTTATGATAGCATTTCGCATATTCTCACACCGAATCGAACCCCTCTTTCCTTTATACTCAGAGAAATCCTTTTCCCATTTTCACCCCACCATCCCCCACCCTCCTGCCTATTTTCCCGGGTTTCAGTTTGTTTGTTTGTTGGTGTGTTTCTTTGATTTGGTCGCCCTTTTGCTTCCATTGCTATTTTTCGCCTACTTGCTGCTTCGCTTTCCCCACTGACGTTGCGAAATTTTCACAAAACGTTTGCTGCCTCACTTTTCAGGAGGTGTATGTGTCGCTATGATTTTATGTAATATTTGAAGACGGTAGGTTTCAGGATAATAGTCATTCTTGATACTAAAAGAAAAAAATGATCTATACACAATTGTGTATAATAAATAACTATAATAAAAACAGTAGGATAGGTTACACAATAAATAGAATAAAAACAAATATACCGCGTGAAGTTTGTAGCACTTGACGTTTTGGCGATGTTGCAACCGCCTTTGTCCAGGGTAGGCTGAATGTCCAGTCTACCCTGGACAACGGCGGTTGCAACATCGCCGAAACGTCGGGTGCTATAAACTTCAGGCCGTAAATTCGTTTAATCATATTTATAATATCCAATAACCGCGATAGTCTTTAATTTTAATGGTGCTATATTTTTATTATTCTACATTCATCAATTTCTATAAAAAAATATTATAAATCTCGCAAGATTTAAATAAAATAATATATAATCCTATTATTATTATTTATTCCGTAGCCGACGATTGGGGAGAGGGTTAACCTCGCAGCCAATACGCTGCTGTCGGTGCCGCTGGATCTCGCACTCCATTCACGATTCGCTTCCATTCTTGACGATTTTTTGCCACGTCTCGAGCATCCCTAGCCGATGGTCGTCTTTGATGTTATTTAGCCAGGTTTTCTTCGGTGCCGATCGCTGAATTCTCCATCCTGTTGGACGGTCTCGCCAAAGAAGTTTACGTGACAAGCGATTATCGTTCATTCGGCAAACATCGACGAACCATCGTAGTCGACATTTTTGTACTTCTTCTTCGATCATTGTTAGTAGATCGCATCTTTCTCTAATGGTCTCGTTTCGAATTCTGCCTCAAGCATCGCATTTGGAAGACTTCGAACTTGTTGAGGTCCGATTGTAGTAACGTTCACGTTTACGATCCATAAAGAAGAATGGGAAGAACCAACGTTCGGTATAGTCGTACTTTAATTTTGATGGTAATATATTCCTATAGGTTAAAGGTTTTTCCGAATTAATTCAAAAATAAAAAAAAACGTCAAACGTCTCTGAATCTCACATATAAACTTTTTAAAAAGGTTAGAGCAAGTTCTTATATGTCGTCATAAAAGTAGACAAACGGTGTAAGTCAAAAACAGAAAAAGAAGACGAAAACATTTAAGAAAAAAAAAAGTACTAGAATTTAACTATTTAGTAATAATAATATAACCGACAGCCCTGAATCTTTTATATAAAAAATCGAAGGTCGTTCGATGTGTTGAGAGAAAGAGATTTCAGCTTCTTAGCGACGGCTTAAGGTCGTTTAGTATTCAGGTCCAGTCGATCGTAGAGCCCGTCCGTAGCTACGGCGCTACGCCGTAGCTTTAGCGAATTACAAGGCTTGAAATTGCTACGTTTGAAATTTTCGTGCAATTCTAAGCGAGCTCTAATAAAAAGTAGATATTTCCATTTTTTGCAAAAAACAAACCAATAAAGCTAAACAAACAATAGGAATAAAAGAAAATGTCTTTTATTTTATTTTTTTGTTTAATTCTATTTGGAGAGTCATCGTCTTTATTATAGTTGCAGTGTCATCCTCTTCACGGTCATAAACACATCCAGTATAATATAATATGTATTCTTTATCTATACTAATATTATATAGAGGTAAAGTTTGTGACGTTGAAGGAAGTCATCTCTGGATCTACTGAACCGATTTTGAAAATTCTTTCACCAATATAAAGCCACGTTATTTTTGAGTGTCATAGGCTATATATTAATCCGAAAAATTAAAAGACTTTTTCGTGGTAGTCGGATTTCCAAAGTAAGTCGGAAAAAAAGGTCGAACGAAAACTTTTCTAACTAACGCTGCCTTAACGATGAGAGATATATGATTAAGTTCTAGAGAAAAGTTGTAGAGCCTGATAATGCCTACAAAAAAGTCAGCGACAGCATATGTTTAACTTCTATATTTAAGTCACAAAAAGTAGTTTTTCAAATTAAAAAAATAATTTAAATCGTTAGGTCACGTTTATCGGTCATTTTATCAACAATAATGAATTATTATCAAAATAAGTAAATTTATCGTCTCAAGTGTTTAAAACAAAAGACTTTTCCCTTTTACTGCATATAATTTCACTTTTACTGCATACATGGTTAAAGAGATAAGACACTCACAAATAAAACACTCACAAGAAGACATTCACAAAAAACGGTAATATAGTCAAATTGGCATGCAAATACATATATACATATGCAGTAAAAATATAACCCTTTTTTTGGCAGTCAGGAAATAAATCATAGCACTCAGTACTAACCAAACCACACTCCTAATTTCATCACAAGTAATAAGTTTTGCCGCCCAACGAAGTGGGCACGGGTCAGATGGAATATAATACATATCGCTAATATGCCAAATATTCAGTCCCCTGCTCCTAATATACCTATTCACATTCTGAAAGCTATGCAGCTGAATGATATGTATAGTATGAATATTCCAAATTACATGGCGTTTTTTTCGGCTCATCCGCTTCACTGGCGTGGTGCTTTTTTCATGTTTGATTTGGGCCCCGTGTTTGTTCAGCGCGTCTGCGTTCCGATTTATTAAAATGACCCGTACTCGCGTAATGAATATAATGGAAGAGCTGGGCTACCGTTCTGCCAGAGATATTTTTAAAAAATCGTTCAATGTTAAACCAGATGTGTCACGCAATTTCGAACGCGTATTTCGTGTAATTCGTGTATTTGTTACATTTGAGCAAAGTTGAGAAAAATAAGCGCTTCGGCTATGGTTTAAACAAAGTTTATAAATTATTTAACTTAAGGGGCCATCCACATATTTCGTCATCACCGAGGGGGAGAGGGGGGTTGGAGTTGAGTCTTACGCTTGATTACGTGGAGGGGGAGGGGGTGCCCGTTCTGATTACGTAATCAACTTTGGTCACCGTATCGAATTTTTTTTTGGTCTAAACCTGCACGGAAATTCCGCAGTGACACGCCGAATATACCCCCCCCCCCCTCCGCACGCGCGATATGCGTAGATACTCCACGCGCTCGTCTGCGATTGTCGCCCGAGCCTGTTCCTGGAAGCGCTGCGGTCTGAAGATTTTGTAATTACTTAAAATTAACAAAACACTTTACAAACGCTGTTTCTTCGATTTTTCACATTTTTCGCAAATTCGATTAATTACGTAATCTTAGGGGGGACGGGGGGGGGGGGTCAGGCCGCTGATGACGTCTTTTGATATGGGGGTTCAGGGTTGATCACACTCACGAGTCAACACCTATCCGACGGCCTCCACGCATGAAGTGCGAACCTGGGTACAGTACTGTTTTCTATAGAGCGGGGGTGGTTGCGGACCTTACGGCGACTGCTCTTGAAATGACCATCGGCGATCCGATCCTGGGTGAACAGCCGGGCATCCGAATCTATCGCGGACACTGTGGTCCGCGATAGATTCGGTAAACACCGTTTCACGCTTCGTAAGGGAGAGAAAACGCAAGCGACCTCGAACTCGTAACCAATCGAGAGACCGGAGTAATCTGGTCACAATTGGAAGTAAGGGCGTGAGTGTAGGCCCGCTGGTTAACATTCCTGGCTATCTCGCGGTTAAGGCGTTGGCCTCTTACGGGCTTGTGGGGTAACTAGACGGTGGATTATTTTGTCCTCAAGTCTTCTGCCCTCACTCCAACGACTAATCGTTGAAACTTCCTGAGGTGATGGGCTCGCCCGCTGTAGTCGACAACCCAAGTTGTTGATATGGGGGAGGAGGGTGTCCTAAAATCCTAAAATCGTGATTACGTAATATGTGGATGACCCCTAATGAAAAAAGAAAATCACTTTGGCGAATATGTTTATTAGAGTTATTTTACCTACTACTAAATGACGCAGCGGGCTCAACGCTTCTCAATCTTTTTTTTAAAGTAAAGTTTTATAAATATATATATATATATATATATATATATATATATATATATATATATATATATATATATATATATATATATATATATATATATATATATATATATATATATATATATATATATATATATATATATATATATATATATATATATATATATATATATATATATATATATATATATATATATATATATATATATATATATATATATATATATATATATATATATATATATATATATATATATATATATATATATATATATATATATATATATATATATATATATATATATATATATATATATATATATATATATATATATATATATATATATATATATATATATATATATATATATATATATATATATATATATAATTTATGAGATATATGGATGAATAGTGATCGTTAGTCGACTGCAAAAGGACCTTTAAACTTACATTGCACCTGTCGAAAGTCGTGCACATCCGTAAGTATATCTCATTCAAACATAAGCATTTCCCAATACAACCTGGGATTTCCTTCGCTACTTTTTAAGTAGCTTTTACTAATTTTATTTTAAATAAAAACATGATCCTATAAACGGATTTCTTTACAAACCTTATCAAATATAACAATATTATACTGTTTTCTACAATGTTTCTTTACAATTTTTTAATATTATACAATTTTATATAGGTTTACCCTATTTTGATAACATTATACAATCTTTTTTATAAACTTCTCTGCCAGAAATAAAGATTTAAGTTTCTTCTTTCATTTCATTGAGCATATGGAGTTTTTTTATTTATTTTTAATTCGATTTAATGGCTCGTTGATAACAAACTCAGCCAATTGTATCATATTTTAAATGTTAGTAGCATTCGAAATTTGAATTATTTCGTAATGTCACTTTCATTTATAAAACGGCCTTGCCGAAATGATCAATAGTTTAATTTTTAATTTTTTCGCTTAATTCGTCTCATTTGAAGGCATTTTGTGTTGCATAAGGATAAGCCCTATTTATGAGATATATGGATGAATAGTGATCGTTAGTCGACTGCAAAAGGACCTTTAAACTTACATTGCACCTGTCGAAAGTCGTGCACATCCGTAAGTATATCTCATTCAAACATAAGCATTTCCCAATACAACCTGGGATTTCCTTCGCTACTTTTTAAGTAGCTTTTACTAATTTTATTTTAAATAAAAACATGATCCTATAAACGGATTTCTTTACAAACCTTATCAAATATAACAATATTATACTGTTTTCTACAATGTTTCTTTACAATTCTTTAATATTATACAATTTTATATAGGTTTACCCTATTTTGATAATATTATACAATCTTTTTTATAAACTTCTCTGCCAGAAATAAAGATTTAAGTTTCTTCTTTCATTTCATTGAGCATATGGAGTTTTTTTATTTATTTTTAATTCGATTTAATGGCTCGTTGATAACAAACTCAGCCAATTGTATCATATTTTAAATGTTAGTAGCATTCGAAATTTGAATTATTTCGTAATGTCACTTTCATTTATAAAACGGCCTTGCCGAAATGATCAATAGTTTAATTTTTAATTTTTTCGCTTAATTCGTCTCATTGGAAGGCATTTTGTGTTGCATAAGGATAAGCCCTATTTATGAGATATATGGATGAATAGTGATCGTTAGTCGACTGCAAAAGGACCTTTAAACTTACATTGCACCTGTCGAAAGTCGTGCACATCCGTAAGTATATCTCATTCAAACATAAGCATTTCCCAATACAACCTGGGATTTCCTTCGCTACTTTTTAAGTAGCTTTTACTAATTTTATTTTAAATAAAAACATGATCCTATAAACGGATTTCTTTACAAACCTTTATATATATATATATATATATATATATATATATATATATATATATATATATATATATATATATATATATATATATATATATATATATATATATATATATATATATATATATATATATATATATATATATATATATATATATATATATATATATATATATATATTTACAAGTTGTTTATTTGCTAGTAATGATGTAACCATTTGAAGGAAGCCGGCTTTAAGAGATACATAAAATGGTTATCTTACATATATTTGATAAAGGATCGAAATATGTCTTTAAAACTTACTACGATTGTTATAAATAAGATAAAAACGATTTTACTGCGTTAATTTTGTAACACCCGATGTTGCAACTGCCTTTGTCCTGGGTACCCTAGACAAGGGGCGGTTGCAACATCGCCGAAACGTCGGATGGCGCAAACTTCGCGCAATAAATTCGTCGTTAAGCGATAGTCTTCGATTCCATATTATTACGAAATGTGTCGCATCTGACAGGAATGCACACAACTCATGGATGAGTCTATGGTGCTACGCCTCCCGCTACTTCGAGCTACGCCGCGCTACGCTTCAAACCGTCAGGCAATGTTTGCACAAAATACGCGCGCGGTTTTTTTCACGCATCGCTTCGCGCGCTTTTCGCCTTCCGACCAATGATTTCATTTCGCTTTTTTCCCGGCCTTGCAATCATGCGAAATTGTCAATGAGCTATAACGGCTTTCAGGAAACATTGCAGAGGAATCCTAGCATCGACTCAAACTAGGTTTACACAAAACACGAAAGGGTACATTATTTAGCCATTAACAAATGATTTGAGGTTGAAACGATAGCGCGATATGTGCTTATGTCTAATTAAACCATATTTTCTAGTCAACCGACATATTTATGTAACAAAAAGAGTAGCCAAACTTGTAGTATACTATAAGATACGGTAAAATAAATGATGAAAATTGAAATTATGAGAAATAGATGCATTTTACACGTATCTAAAATGAAAGTTGCGGTTTTTTTTCATATTTTAGAAGCGAGTTCTTGCCTTATTAGTTAAAAATTCATTTCCAGTAATTTTAAATACCTTTAGAGAGCTTTCTACGATTATGTATCATTTTTAAGTTTTCAATAAATATTAACATTTTATTTAGTTAGTTACGTTATATATTGACTGGTTGTTATAGTTCATTTATTTTCCTTGTGCATTTCTTTGATAAATATTTTTTTTTATACATCAATTTTCAAGAATTTTTTCGTGTCTTAATCACTCTGCAACTGCACTTGCAGTTGCAGTCAATGAAAATAAATTGAATGAGTTAACTCATTTACTACGCATAATTGTTTTACTAATATACACATTAATTTATATTTATTATGATTATAATATAATTTAAAATTACTCATATTTTTTAAAATCAAAATGGCTGATATGAGCATTAACATATGTGTACTGCCCCCCCCCCCCCCTCCCAACTAAGTGACAGGAATTGTTCCAAGGCAGCGACCTGTTAATTTTGTATGTACGTATATTCAACAAGTTGATTAAAAGCTTTTATAAGGAATTAAATAAAATAATAAATAATATCAAACAATAGCAACCAAAATTAAATAATAAGTAGTCATAAGAATAGTCAACGATAATATTTAACCCTTTAAGAAGTTTAAAAATCCATAATTTTAAAAATCATTGGACAAATTGTGAAATACAAATAATTTATAAATTATATTTTTTTCATGTTATTGAGTTTTAATATCCAACTTGCTGTTATTTTTCCGGGAGCCACATTTTAACCAGGATTCAATTTTAAATTTGAAAGTAGACTTAGGCAAATAAAGTGTTAGTTCTTCGTCTAGGATATTGAAAATATTATAAATTGAGATTGTAAATAGAGTGTTTCCCCGATGTGATGGCTGCAGATTAATCATTAAAGTGATATTTAATAAATGATTTACTATCGTACACCGAGTAAGAGTTATTAACTTTCATAATCTAAGTAAGCAGTGAAATTAATTACTTACAAATTATTTAATTTAGGATTAGCCTCCGAGCTCTCTCGAAATAGGATTTGACCTTTAACCCCTTGAGTATGATACGACCAAATCTGGTTCTGAAACAATTATCCGTTGAGTATGATACGACCAGATCTGGTTCCGCGTTTTTTTCACTTCTTTGACGTTCTCATATTTATTTATAATTATCTAATTGTTTTACAAAATGATATTCCAATATTCTATATTCGAAATTTCAATGCAATCATTGTGCAGTTGTTCTTTTTATGATTGGTGTAGTAGTTTCGTAGTTATAGTACTCTAGAGGCCGATGTCGCCGAAAATCTTGCAAAAGAGACAGATGCATCCATGAAAATACGCATTTACTCCAAGGGTTAAGTTTACGACTTAATTCAATGTATTTGCGAGCGGGAGGAAACTTGGTGAATTCAAACCACATACGCGACGTAAATATCAAGTTGGCAAAAGTGTTGCTTGGCTCTGTAAACGCCTCATGAATCCGGGAGGAGGCTTTCCGAACTCTTGGCAAACAAAACCGCCACCTCTAGGTACTCGACTAAATACGTGTATGTGTACGAAAGTTGGCGGTTAAGGAGGTTGTAAAAATGCTAAAGGAATGATAGAAAAGAATAGAATAGAATAACTTTATTTTGCTAAAATAACATTACATAGTAATATGATATTGATTAAAAAAAAAACAATATATCGTATTCACAAATGGCGAACTTACCACTATATATAGCAATATATTACAGTGGACCATTTGATGAAGTACAAGTAAAAAAGTTAAATTGAATATAATTTTTTATTGGTTAAAATCGAAAAAAATCGAATAGTCAGTTATAATGAATAGTCAAATTAAATATATTACAAATCTAAAATTACAACAATAACAATGGCTCAATAAAAATACAATTATTTTATAATAACTGGTCAATACGAACAAACATATAGTTAAATCTATACTAATATTATAAAGAGGTAAAGTTTGTGATGTTGTAGGAAGTAATCTCTGGATCTACTTAACCGATTTTGAAAATTCTTTTACCAATAGATAGCTACGTTATTTTTAAGTGTCATAGGTTATATATTAATCCGAAAAATTAAAAGACTTTTTCGTGGTAGTCAGATTTGCAAAGTAAGTCGGAGAATAAGCGGTCGAACGGAAACGTTTCTAACTAACGCTGCCTTAACGATGAGAGATATATGATTAAGTTCTAGAGAAAAGTTGTAGAGCTTGATAGTGCATACAAAAAAGTCAGCGACAGCATATGTCTAACTTTTATATTTAGGTCATAAAAAGTAGTTTTTTTATATTAACAAAATAATTTAAATCGTTAGGTCATGTTTATTGGCCATATTATCAACAATTATGAATTCATATCAAAATAAGTAATAATTTATCATCTCACGTGTTTAAAACAAAAGACTTTTCCTTTTGACTGCATATAATTTCCCTTCTACTGCATGAATAATAAAGTTAAAGAGATAATACGCTAACAAATAAGACACTCACAAGAAGACACTCACAAATAACGGTATTATAGTCAAATTGGCATGCAAATACATACATACATATGCAGTAAAAATATAACCCTTCTTTTGGGAGTCAGGAAATAAATGATAGCACTCAGTACTAACCGAACCACACTCATAATTTCATCACAGGTATAACGTTTTACCGCCCAACGAAGTGGGCGCGGGTCAGCTAGTTAGTTAATAAAGTAATACAAATATATGCCAATAATTTATGATAGCATTACAATATACCATTTTTTACTAGATTAAGATGCTGCAGTGTGCCTAATTTTCGCTACTGCTCCAAAAACATTTTTTTGTAATGCTGCAGGAATGTATATTTCGTGATTTACTTTTAACAAATAGATAAATAAATAACATCAATGATACAGTCTATTTGCATATAGAAACTATAGAATATAGAGGAATGTCACAGAATAATCGGACTACATCATTGAAGCTGTACAAACATCGGTCGATTCATAGTGAGGTAAGTTAGCGTCCTAACCGAAACGTTCCGCTGTTTATTATTCAATCAGACGTGTGCACACAATGGTCAACCACGTAAACCCCCCCCCCCCCTCCCCCTCCACCTCTTCTCCTTATCTCCAGAACGTGTGCAAACCAATTCATACGCGTATGCCTTAAGCACACACCCACCAACAATAGGCCGCGTATTATTTGCATGATTGTGTAAACACTGCGCGGCATACCATGTGGAACCCCACTTATAATGGAACTATTTGTGCAAGACCGTGTTCATAACCCATGTGATTTGGTTAATAACAAGAACGGTGGATCTTATAAGGTATCTTGGAAAAAAAACACGTTCTAGGAGCCACAAGTAAAAAGCAATCAATTGGTTTCTTTACATTCGAAATCAATTTTCATTCACTCTTCGAAACAATGGCAGAATTCAATTGCGAAATATATCCGCTTGTTGCGGCTTTGGGAATTCAAACCCTTTGCTTAAAAACGCATTGCTAAAGGGTTGATTTCAAGTGATAAATTGCATTGATATTTCAATTGGAAAGATGACAACTAATGCTGGAAAAAAAAGGTGGGTAAAAAGTTATCTGTGGGTTATCGACATAGCGGGCTAACTCGTCACCCCAGAGAGTTTTAACGGCGGAAAAGATAGTCCACTGTCTAGCTCCACCAACGAGCCCGTGAGAATCCAACGCCTTACCTCAAGGAACTAGGAAGTGAAACCAGCGACCTCACGCCCTCACTATTAGATTTTGCCGGATTTCCGTCCTCCAGTCTGGTCGCGGATTCGAATCGCTTACGCGGCCTGATGTTAGCGGTAGATAATTCAGTTCGAATTTATCGCGGTTGCGCGTCTTTCAAACGGGCTCGGGTGGCCAACGAGCTGTTTCGAGAGTAGCTGACATTAGATCAACAACCACTCCCACTGCTTAGGAACGTATAAGACTATTCATAGAACTCCGGTTACTCGCCGGAGTGCACAGTCAATTGGCTACCACCGCACGATGCCCAAACCGCACATCAGCGCCCGGGGTCGTTCCCCAGAAGATTCGATACCACCTGTCTACGACACAGTCGAGACAGGGTTCCTAGTCATTTCCAGGTTCGTCCCTCTTCGGGAAAGTTACCGGAAGGGAGTTAAAGCGTGGGTTTAACTGATCCTATTCATGTATATAGGTATTTATATATATAATATATACATATATATATATATATATATATATATATATATATATATATATATATATATATATATATATATATATATATATATATATATATATATATATATATATATATATATATATATATATATATATATATATATATATATATATATATATATATATATATATATATATAAATATATATATAGGGGAGACCTGTCCAAAACCGTATACCGGGGTAAAACCGTACAGCATAAGTAACTCCTTCAGTTTTCAAAAATTCCCGCCGGCGCGTTGCCCATCTCTAGCCACCATACTTTTCTATTAGTCAGCAGAGACCTGTCAAAGCACGATCACCGGCCGACAATTTATCGCATATTTGTTATTTTTCGGTGTCCTGGTGTTATTTTTGAGTTATTAGAATATCGAATATTGAAGATTCCGTACTTTGTAGGTATGTGGCATGTCCAATAATTTTGAATATGTGTGTTTTCTCAATATTAACCTACAACTTTGTCGTCGAATTTTGTTTGCATTTGTAGTTGTGAATGAAATTGTGAATGCAGGGCTTTCGGGGCACAACCGTACGGGGTAAAACCGACCGGTATACGATTTTGACCCAGAGGTTTCCATTATTATGTTTAATCTTACTTTTCAGATGTTATAAACATGCCGCGTAATTACAAGAGAAAAACTAACAGACAAGACTGGGACACTTACCTTATGAGCGTAGCAGTAATGAGTGTAGTTGATGGAAGTATGGGTTATTTAAAAGCTGCAGAAACCTACGGAGTGCCGAAATCTACTTTACAAGACCGTGTCAATAAATATAGAAATAACGGAGATTTGGAATTATCTACAAGCAAAGGCCTCGGCCGATTTAAACCAGTATTTTCTCCTTCTCAGGAACAAGGCTTAGTTGATCACGTTTTGACCATGGAAAGACGCTTATTTGGTCTGACGTACAAAGATCTACGTCGTTTAGCATTTCAAATGGCGGAATGTAATAAAATCACTCATAATTTTAACAAGATTGAGAAATTAGCGGGAGAAGATTGGCTATCCGGTTTTATGAAACGTCATCCGGAATTGTCTCTTCGTACAGCAGAGCCAACATCTGTGGCAAGAGCAATGGGTTTCAACAGGGTTAGCGTGAATAAATTCTTCGATTTGCTAGAGGGGCTAATTGACCAATTTAAATTTTCATCGACAAAGATTTTTAACGTGGATGAAACTGGATGAAACTGGCGTGACAACAGTGCCTAAGAGACAAAGTAAAATTATCGCTCTTAAAGGAAAAAAACAAGTCGGCTTAGCTAGTTCAGCAGAAAGAGGACAGCTGACTACGGCTATCATTTGTGTCTCTGCTTCCGGAAATTATGTTCCTCCGCTATTAATTTTTCCACGAGTTCGAATGAAGGCGGAACTGCTCGATGGTGCGCCGCCGGGAACGATTGCCGTCTGTCATCCAAGCGGCTGGGTACAAAGTAAAATATTTGTCGAATGGCTTGATCACTTTATAGTTACTGTTAAGCCCAAAATAGATGACCCCGTGCTACTTTTGCTAGATGGACACTCGACACATACTAAAAATATACCCTTGATTGATAAAGCCAGGCAAAATGGAGTGATTATCTTAAGCTTCCCTCCCCATTGCACGCATAGGTTACAGCCACTCGATGTGAGTTTTATGGGTCCACTGAGTATATTTTATAGCCAAGAGGTAAACGTTTGGCTTAGAACCAACCCAGGAAGAATTGTCACTCAATTTCAATTATCTAAACTCTTTGGAGCAGCTTATTGTAAAGCAGCTACCATACAAAATGCTGTATCTGGCTATTCTAAAACAGGAATTTTTCCAACAAATCGGAACGTTTTCGACGAAGCTGACTTCGCTGGGGCTGAAACGACGGAAATAGAAATAGGTGAACGTGCAACATCAATTTCAGAAAGAATGGATGATCTGCCCTATCAAGACCCGATACCTTCAATCTCTACTGCGCCACAAATTGATAGGATGCCATCAACCTCCACTGCGCCACAAATCAACCCAATGCCATCAACCTTCACTGCGCTACAAATTGACCAGATGCCATCAACCTCCACTGCTTCAGTCCAACTTTCTCGTGAACAGATTGCTACACCAGATGAAACTATTCTGATACAACTCGTTTCTCCAGCTGATATTATGCCAATTCCCAGAATTAATGCGGTTCAAAAAAGAAAAACCAACCATCGTAGAGGCAAAACAGCAATAATAACTTCTTCGCCGTATAAAACAGAATTATTGGATATTTCCCAAAATAAGAAAAAACAACCTACCCTCATTTTAGAGAAACCACATAAAGAAACCAAACGGTCAAGAATTCCTTCGAGAAAAGCAAACACAACGAAAGATGATATTTGCTCGTATTGTCATGGACAATATGGTATAAGTCAGCTGGATGAAGGCTGGGTGCAATGCACCAAGTGTAAAAAGTGGGCCCACGAAGGCTGTACAGGCTGGGAGTCTGACGAACTGGAACAGTTCCAATGTAACAACTGCTAGTTATCTTCCGGGGCAAAATCGTATAGGGTATACGGTTTTGTCCACCCCCCGGGGCAAAATCGGAAAAATGAGATGTTTGGTTTTTTTTTTAAATTTAATATTATAATTAATATTTTTTTAATTGTTTCAATTGTATTATGTTCCCATTGAAATTATTTAATAAAAGTGATGATTATTCAGCATTTTTTTATTTTAATAACTGACCTATGGAGTTTTATCCTTAGCTATACGGCTTTGGACAGGTCTCCCCTACATATATATATATATATATATATATATATATATATATATACATATATATATATATATATATATATATATATATATATATATATATATATATATATATATATATATATATATATATATATATATATATATATATATATATATATATATATATATATATATATATATATATATATATATATATATATATATATATATATATATATATATATATATATATATATATATATATATATATATATATATATATATATATATATATATATATATATATATATATATATATATATATATATATATATATATATATATATATATATATATATATATATATATATATATATATATATATATATATATATATATATATATTACAACAAAACACTTCTTCGTCTATAATTTCGCCCCATTCTCAATCGGTCGACGTCGGACGCCGTCGGAGGTCGTCGGATCTCCCTTCCGCATTTGTCCGCGCCTACAGCATCCAACAACTGTCGACCACGCTCCGATAGTTCCAATTTCGTTTTATCTTTCTGCTCTGCCCGACTTCCCCTTTGTTGGAATGTTGTATCCCCCCCCCTCCCCCCTCCTCATCCCCAATTCCTTTTCCAACCTTGTCCCCACTCTTCTCCTTGAGGGATCTCCCTCAGCCGCGCGCGATTTTTTCTTCGTTCTTGTGCTCCGTCTTTTTTGCAATGGCCGCGGTCGCGTATTTTTTCTTACTCCTTCTTGTGCAACCAGTGGTGGACTAGATATTATATTAGAAAGGCGCTCGCGCTCCAGGGATTCCATACCTTATTACAAAGATTTGATACTTTTCAAAAAATATGGTATTTGCCGTTTTTTTCTGTAATCTTTTGCTGTCGAGAATTCGATGGTTATTTTTGGTTTTAAGTTATCTGTTCTTATTGTTGAGGTCTGGAGCCTTCACTACAAGTCCGATTTTGTTGATATTTTAACATGAGTAGTTTTTATGTTTTTGATTTATTTATTTTTAATTTATTCCTCGGAAAACATAAGCGAGTCGTTAAATATTGCTAATTAGTACAATGTTTCACTGTATATATATATATATATATATATATATATATATATATATATATATATATATATATATATATATATATATATATATATATATATATATATATATATATATATATATATATATATATATATATATATATATATATATATATATATATATATATATATATATATATATATAAATATTTATATATATATATATATATATATATGTATATATATATATATATATATATATATATATATATATATATATATATATATATATATATATATATATATATATATATATATATATATATATATATATACATTATATTGAAATATTTGATAGTTTTGTGTATATATTCTTTTTAGAATTGATCAATAAGATGATTATAAAGTAAATAATTATAAAAGCCACTTACATCGTGACGAAGGATTCCCTTGATCGGATTCGGGAATGCTTTAGGTGTTAACGAGAATGATGAATGTCTCTCACTTGCGGAAAGAGAAGTAGGTTTAAGTTGGGCCCATTTTACAACTAGTAACTCACCCGTCATCCAATTATCTAAACTCACTCAATTTCCTATTATTTCAAGGGAAATAACAAGACAAGACGAGCTACTTGACAGATGGAAGAATTAAAAATTTCGAATTTCGTTTTTTTATTTTCTAAAAGTGCGATATAAAGAAGCTGCGATCAATTGATCGATTGGCATCGCCGAACGGTGCGCAAACCGTCCAGTACCGCCGCTATATATATATATATATATATATATATATATATATATATATATATATATATATATATATATATATATATATATATATATATATATATATATATATATATATATATATATATATATATATATATATATATATATATATATATATATATATATATATATATATATATATATATATAGCGGCGGGATTTCATCCCGGCGCTACTGGACGGTTTGCGCACCGTTCGGCGATGCCGATCGATTATGCACTTTTAGACTAGGTAATTTTATATTAATAAATATTAATGACCGTTTCTTGCTTTTCTCACATATAACTTTATTTATTTTATTTAATCGAATTTTATATGATATTTATTGCCGATTAAATAATGGAATTGCATTTTATTTATTATATTATCTTTTAATATTTTTTTATTATTATTATTTTTTTATTTTATTCTGAAGACCACATTTTAGGGCAATTTAGTGTCATTAGCTTTTTACTAAAACTTTTATATTTGTAAGCAACCAAGCAATCAAGCAAACTTGATTGTAATATTGGAGTCCTGTCCACCCTAGAACGGGCTAGTCCCAGTTTGGTGACAGAAACAAATAAGCAAAAGGTTAAGGTTTTGCCATTCGGTTCCTGTTATTTTTATAAGCTAATCAATGTTTCATAGTAATTAATTCTTAAATAAAAATAAAAATAAATCTAATTGCTGAAGGAGTCTGGAGATATTGGAAATATACTGTCTCCTAAGCATCGGGGGTGGATGTTGACCTGTTGTCATGCCACTCTTGAAATGACCTTGGGCCACTCGATCCCGTGTGGCACTACGGGCAAAGAACGCCCAAGCCCGCGATAAATTCAAATCGAAATATCGCTGTAATACAAAAGGTAAAGGCCGCGTAAGCGACTTCGGACCCGTAACCATTGGGAAGGAATGTAACGGACCTGTAACCTGCTGGCGAGCTAGAGCTAGACAGTAGATTTATTTTTTATTTATAAGTACGTATTACAATTATTTTTTACGTATTACAATTATTTTTATTTTTTATTTATAAGTACGGTTACGACTAATTATACCAAATAAGTTCAAGAAACAAACATAAACAGTTCAGAGAAACCGTCACATCGTGTTTGGCACCTGCCTAAAACTCATGTAACTAGGTCAACTAAGGCCTGTATCTAAATGAGCTAATTACAATACATATAATGACAATGATAAGCACGTCATAGCAGGTATAGACATATAACTAAACTAAACTCTTGTCTCTAGTCATCTACGCTTATCCCACGGCTGAAAGAACGATTACATATCGTTATACCAGCCTGGGATGACGGGTTCGCCCGTTGTAGTCGACACCGCCCTACTATTGAACTATATTGTATTTTAGTTGCTAATTTGATATTTGCAAACAAGAAGAAAAGACAAGGATAGGACAGGAATGGGATGGGGTTAGAATAACAGACTAATATTCTAAATTGTATTTATGTTTCAACATTAAAATCACAGTAATAATATTTGATTAATTAGATTCCAACACAGTCAGGAGTTACCCTGGCCCAGTCCACCGAGAAACCAGGGGGAACGTTATGTGTAGTTGGATAGGAACACCTGCTCCATGAAAGGTGGGAATATGAGGATAATCGATAGGTAATAATATCATATAACCAATTATGGAAGTGAGGATGAGTTAAGAAACATAACGACGGAGAGACAAGTATAGGATTTTTCTTCTCCTGCTACAAATTGCTATGTTGCGCAACTTTACGATCGTCTATTTCTTTTTTTGTCTTTTTTTACTACATATCTAAACTTTGTCATGTAATTTCTGCGTTTGATGTAGAAAAGCGTGCGCACTTACAGAAAAAATGTAATTAAATTATCGCGCTTATTATAGCCAATACCTAGAAAAGCGACGTATCACCCAGGCGAAATTTATGGAAGTATATGAAACCGTGTTCAAGTTCTTTATAGTTCTTTATTGTGTGAATTATTAAAAAAACATACAATGTTTAAGTAACAAAATGCCCAGAGAGCATACAACATTTCGTTTTAGACGAAACTTCATAAAGTAGAAGCTATATAAAGCGCAATCAACAAGCAGTAAAACTAAAATCATCAACAATTAAAATAATCAATATCAGAAATAATCAAACAAAAGCAATAATCATCAATAATCAGATAATGAATCAAACTAATTTTATAGTGTTTTGTCCAAGAAGAATTTAAATACATAGTAATTATATTTAAATAAAAGGTACCATATAACTAAAACAATCAATAAAATAATTAATTCAAGCTAAAACAATCAACAAATGAAATAATCAGTATACGCATTACATTAAAATAAAGGGGCTGTAAAAGAGTCATTTTGTAAAATTTATAAATTCCTCAATAGAGTAAACGTATTTGTTGTAAAAAAATCCTTAAAAGTTTTTGGAACGTTCTGAGGTTGCTATTGTCTTTTATGTTATATGGTAGGCGGTTAAAATAATAAGGCCCTGAGAATTGGGTACTTTGCCTAGCAGCGCGTGCAGCGTTTAAAACCACGCATGGTAGAATGAAATTATTCTTGTCTCTGGTGTTTTTATTATGTATATCTTTAAATTTTACGTGACTTTCCTTTTCGGTTTAAAAATCTAATAAATAAGTAAAGCGATTTCGAGAGTCATGATTTTCAATCTTTTAAAAATAGGTCTACATGTTTCTATATGTTTAGCGTTGGCGATAATCTGTAATGCTCTTTTCTGTAGGATAAATAAGGGTTCCCTGTGACAAGCGTAACAGTTTCCCCAGATCGTAATGGCGTAGCTCAGTATCGATTCAAAGTAGGAAAAATAAATACTCCTCGTTTCTAATTCACTCAGTGTTTTCCTAACTATACGCAATGCATAACAAGCTCTACTTAATTGGATCTCTAGTGCCTCGCAGTGTCTATTCCATTTCAAGTTATCATGTATCGACTAGATTTTTATTATCCTCACCAATGCGGCCCTAGTCGTTCCATTTCTGTATCTGCGTATCGTTTGTTCGTCGTGCTATTTTCCTTTTATTTCGCCTCTATCGCAGTCGAGAGGGCCCCATTTTTATTTCATCTTTTATTCCGTGCTCGGGGCGCGCGCCCCCTGCGCCCTCTGTGCCCTCTACGCCCTCTGGGCCGCAGCCCTGCGCCAGCGGGAAATTCTTATAAATCCGTTTTCCCATTAATCTGTGCGCGGGGCGCGGCAGCCTAATACGTTGCCACATGCGGCCGTATTCCGACTGCCGACGATACAAAATATTGCCAATAAATTGCTCAATATAATCGAGACCGGGGAAACAAATGCTTGCAGCTTCGCTCGCGTAATATCGACTACCGATGTAAGCCTTAAGAGTTTCAAGTTTCGATATCAATTCAGTGACAGTGTTGACCAATTATCCTAGAAAGTGATAATCACAGGCCATAACACAGCGATAATACGGCCCAGTGGCATAGTGGTTACTTCGCCTGATCTTACTTTGTAAGGTTCAGGGTTCGATTCCCGGCTGGGTTACCATTTTCAGTTGGGATAAAATGAACGGAATTGTAATATCAATTTTTCGCAGCTCTATTGACCTACTTGACTATTAATATTCCTTATTCTTTCTATTACTGACTATTTTACAATTGCGTTTTTTCTTCTTCTAACTATTGGCAATGACTATAATTATTATTACTGATTTGTTTGTATTTGTGTTTTTCTTTAAAATATCTTCCCGTATGATAATTTGTAAAATTATCCAATATTTGTTTGATTATTTAATACTACTGTCCACATGAAAATTTTACGAAATTATGTAAGAAGTTTGATTCAAAATATTGGAAAATGTTGTTTCCTCTATGTATATAACCTAGAAAATCTGCGCTTGGATGTTCAAGGTTCAACCTTGCAATACCAACGTTCATATCTTATACCTTAATAGGTATTTATTTAAATATTATACTTGTTATTTTTATTAGTTTTGACATAACCAAGTGTAGGAACTCCTATCAACTGGTTTGAAATAAAAAAATGAAAAAATAAAAATATAAAAATAATAATGAAACGCTTTATTTTTAAGAAAAGGCGAGCTTATTGCCTGCAAGCAATATTTTAGAGCTAACCTATACTATTGTATGAACATTATTTGCGAGTAGACTACACAACTTAACCTATATCAAGAGTATGGCAAATAAAATAAAAGAGGATAGAAAGAAATATATACTTAACTCTTTGTGGGCTCAGGATTTGCCACACCAAAATAATCGAACACCTATAAGGACGCTAAAGTTTAAAAAGGAGGGAATGGGAGGGGTGTTGGAGCTCTGATGCTCCACATACCCACAACAAAAAAGTAATTTCACAGAATAGAAAACCGCAGACTCGCTCAAACTTACACGAGCCAGCTGCAGTTAATTTCCAACTAAATTTGGCAAATATTGCCCAGGCAAGCGATGACTCATGTCATTTCTTCTAATCGATACACATGTACATCCCACTCTTAGCTATTCACGTCACCGCTAAACGGTATAAAACGTAGTACATTTCAATCGATCGCCATCATTCCCTTGGTGGACGAGTACACGGTTACAAATCATTCCCTTGGCGGACAAGTACACGGCTACAGATATCGCGACTACACTTCGTTATCAAGCAGTACCTGCATTATCCTCGATACCGATCGTCAAGCCTCGCTCCTCGACTACACACTTCAGACACACTGCCACGGATTCACCTCGCGCCCACACTACTACACAACGGCGAATCAACACTCAAGGCGTTAAGAACTGGCGACTGCAACTCAACTTTCTTCAACCTTCTAATTAAACACTTCTACTTCGACATCCACGACTTTCATTCACGGAGAAATCTTCATGATGAGAACCACCCTTCGCTCACAATCAATTGGAGTCCAGTGAAGGGTGGCCACTCTCACAGGGGAAAGGGAATTTATCTGAAAGATTTCAAATGCTTTCTGAGTCAGTTTTTAAAAGTTGTTATGCTTGGCGCGGTTCTTACATTTTTCGGCAAATGTATATCAATTCTGTATCAATTGTATATCAATTATGTCGATCGAATTTAATAATAACGCTCACACATACACACGTTACACGCACACATAAAAATTTCATAGTAGGGTTGGTTGGAAGAAATTGTCGAATGACCATAAACCCGCCCATTAAGAAATTTCACTATAAAGAGTATATAATCAGGGATCGATTCCTACATGTATCAATTATTTATTTCAGTCAACTCTCGAGTTGTAAGCTGACCAAGCAACTGAAGCAACGGTTTATAAAGAAACTAATAAGCTACTTCATACACCATAAACAGTCATTTTACCCGAATACCAGCGAACGAGCCATCTTCTATACCTTTTTAGAGAAATATATCGAAATACGTTTTGACCACTGTACGTTCCCAGAAGAATTTACCGCTCATCATTCCTTAAGGTAGTGAAAATATATAGGTGCCTATATCTTCTGCCTTACTTATAATATTCTTTATCATTGCCATATAGATCAGACCATATCTTATCTTATATAAAAAAAATCTTATTTAATGGCCTAGTCAAGAATCCAGTGTATGACTTAAGAGATTTGGATAATGCTGAATTCTTATTCCAAGAGCATGCTAATGTAAAATAACGAAAAATTCATGATAATCAACTTTGCCAAAGAGCGTAATTTTTATTATTATTTTAATCGTCGACGGCTATATTGCTAGATTTGAATATTAATTTGAATTTAGATATTTTTAGTATACGCTTATCTATTTTCATGACCATCATATTATTGCCTTGATAATAATGACTACAGACATTGAGCTCTTTTTTGATCAGCAATTTTGATTATTAGATTATTTTCTATTTATGAATGGTTTTCAAACCAATTATAATTTACTAAAATTATATTGCCACAACTATATCATGATAGTTAATATTCTTTAATTAATTGCATTATTTAAAAGTTTAGAGGCAAAGACGCATCCAAGTGTAGGAAAGCCTACCTACTGGAGCAGAACTAAATTGTATTGTATTGTATATAGATCAAAAAAACGATTTTGTCAAGACATTCCCGGCAAGTCGACAAATCCCCCCTCCCCTCCCCGCCAATCCAAACTCCCCCGCACCCCAATTTGTAGTATATTTGTAGCTTTTTCCGTGGTATTCAAATGGTTTTTTGCCAAAAATGATTTAGTATTTTCTTAAATATGGCGGACTTTACATATTATTTGCGTCGCTTGTATACGAGATATTCCAACCAAATTCCCAACCTGATTTCGGTCCAAAAAGGGATCTACGTACCTAATTCCAAGTCTTTAACTACAATATTTCGAGATTGAAGTATGACTATCGCGCCCTCTGGTGGACCGATTTCAACCACAATCTTTTCAACTCTTGCTATGACCAAATGTTGCCTGCATGACAAATTTTAGCTCATTCAGATGAAGCGTTTGTGCGCTATCGTGGAGGAATACACACACACGCACACACACTCATACAGCCTGGAAATGGTCTTAATCATCTCGAGGGGTGGGGGGGGGGGGAGGGGGCGGTGTGATTTTAAAAAATCTCCTAACTCTAAAAAAATGCGCATTGACAATACTTTCCCTCTGCCGGGAAAGAGAAACACGACAACATTCCAAAAATACAGTGATTTCAACGCGGGCGGAGCCGCGGGTGTTTCATACAGGGCGAGTTTTTAATTTGTGATGTCCTTGTAGTGCGTAAATCAATACGATGTACTATACAACTTTTAATTTAAAAAAATATACAAACAAAAAGAAATGCTATGAGCACGATGCTCCGTCTAGCGGTAGGTAAAATTTACTTAATATTGTTCATAAGCGATATTGTACCTACCGCTAGATGGCGCAAACCATTCTTTAATTGTTAAGATTTACAAATTTGACATAAAAACGTCGTACTGATTCACCCACTACAAGGATGTTACTAATTAAAAACTCACCTGTATTACTGATATAATAACAAATTGATGCATGATTTATTCCGATGTTTTACTGTACTTCAATATAAGAACGCGGTACTCAGCTTGGAGATCCCTTTCGTAAGTAGACTACCGCGCAACTATTAACTTTTTGCCTCCCAAAGAATGCACGCAGAGGGTTGTTCCCATATGAATAGAAATAAAAGTGAGAATCTGCCCTTAGGGATATAGACTAATCGCGACCAGAAACCGCCCATTCCTCGCCCTTTTGGGACGCCGCAGTAGGGCGGGTGGAGACCATTGAATAAAACTCTTAGGGCGGAACTGGGAGGTCCGTTATTAGAATAGAATATATAACATAAATGTTTTAGCCTGCTTTTCCCATACATATGGGCATAGGCGTACATTATAATTCAAGCGAAACAACAATGAGAAATTCGTTATTTGATTAATTTATTATTATTGTTTTTTTTATCGCTGTTGGTGGGTCTTAATTATTTATATTAATTTTGAATTCGATTACATTCAAAATTATATTATAACTAGTAATATCCACATTTTATGTATAATTGACTATTTCAATTTGATAATTCTCTGACCATTTCAATTTGATTTTTAGACTATTTATTATAATTCCTTTTTCCATCCATAATTATTTTAATTTGATTATTTCACTATTCATTGCAATTCCTATTTATTATTTACCTTTTTTGTGTTATTAAAATTAATTTTATTGTGTTTTATGATAGGTATTTTACAAATATAATTTGTAGACTGACAGACTGACAGACGCATTGACATATCAATGACCTAGTTTTTAGAGTAATGATTAATTTCTACATACATACATTGTTTATTACCTTAAGTCCTAATATTATTAGATACTATTTTTTTTTCTCTTTTACCATATGTAGTTTAAAGTATGCACAAGCCACTATTTTATTGGTACACTTGCCTTAGTACGGGCCTTGGCCTAGTTAGGCAGCGTTGATCTAAAGAAGTACTGGGCTGCGGTACTCTCTTTTTTGCTACTATTTACAACGGAGCCTCTAATGATTATATGTAATGTGCTGTAGTTTTAAAAAATGCGCATTTCTTTAAATAAATAAATAAAATTACACTAGGAAAACAAAATTTATTTTTTTTGTTTAACAGTTGATGAAAACTGTAAATTTTATGTTTTCAATGGTGCTAATTACGGAAATGATAATGAAAATGCAAGTTTAGCTCTTGTTTTTCATTTTAGCTCTTGCTTTGCAGAAATGCGCTTAAAACCCAATGCATGTATTTACCTTGTAGTTCTTCCTCGGAGGAAGGTCACTGATAGCTCAATCGCTTCGCCTGCCTTTTATATTTTGATGCTGGTGATTCCCTGATGAGCGTCCAGCAAGAATCCGCTAACATTGATTCTATCTTTCTTCCATCTAACTTTCTTCCATGTCCGAAATTTCTGAGTGGAAGCATTTGCCGTTTACGTGGCTAACAGCATCACAGTTTTCGGGGAAGAAGACCAAGTGTGAATGTAAGAAGTGTAATTTTAAAAACATGTTACGACCGTTTCTATCGTAGCACCGCAGATTATTTTCCAAAAGATCCTTATAGTCTTCTGCCTTATGATCTCCAAGGAAGTTTTTTGATACTAACAAACTACAGCTAATAGGAGTATTTTATTGTCGTTTTCGTGATCAGCGTGGTCGATTTAATACAGAACAACAGTAACTTACCGTTGGCCAGTGTTATCAACTTATACCGTCTCTTAAAAACTATATAACATATGGGCCAATTAAAAAAAATGAAATTTCGTTTTTATTTTAAAGGAATCTGCAAAAAAAATCATCAGCAAAAAAACAAATAAAATACTTTTTTTTTATTTATTTATTTATTTATTTAGGTACATAGGATTAGGTATACAGTTCATTCATAGGTCATGTAATCTTATAATAATTATATAAATTATTTAATAATTAATATAGGGAGGTTTAACACATCTTACATGACCTTTACTGCCAATAGCACATCTAACTAGGCGATAATTTGGCCCGTCTCTAGATGTGCATATTTTTATGCAATTTTAAGAAATGAAGTGTTTTTTTTAAATAAATTATTTGGACCCACCACCTGTATATACACATAAATATACCAATTTTATAAAAAATATAGCTATGTAATAAATATATACATTTATAGTTGTAATTTAATAAAATTTAATTAAGAAAAATTAAGTGATACTAAATAAATTGTCGTGCGTTGCAAAGAAGTTGATCAGATTTTACATATCCCTTGTTAAGTAGCCATCTATTAAGGTTTGCTTTAAATATTTTTATGTTAGGATAATTTTTCATGTCTTCACTAAGGGAATTATATAATTTTGGGGCTATGTAGAATATATGTCTCTGGGCAAATGTTGTCCTGACTGACGGAATTATATAATTGATACTCGCGGACATTCTTGTGTTCAGATTGTTTTGAGTTCGGGCGTGGTCATTATTTTAATTTAAAAAGCACTCAGCTCTTTCTTTGAATTAGAAAGTTTTGTCCTTAATAAATGGAGTATTAAAATGAAATAAAAGTAAAATATGTAAAAATAAAATATTTAAAAAATATTTGATAGCGTTTCATTTATAATCTTTAAAAAAATCTTAAAATGATTATTAGGAAAATAATAATAAAAGCCACTTTCTTTATTTTTACGGTACGGCGTCATCTAGTTTTTAAGATTCAGCTTTTAAGCCGATATATAATCAAAAAATTTGTAATATAAGTACTGAGATATATTTTTCCACCGTTGAGTGATAGTGAACATTGAAAAAAACAGTTTTTGGTACTTTATTTTGAGTAGAACTACTAATTGCGAACCTGGAAAGACTAAAAAATATCCATTTAATATAATATTATTAAAAGAATACGAATTTTTGCGTACGTATTTAAATTAACGTATTTAAATTAACGTATTTAAATTAACTAACCCAACAGAGTTGGATAGAACGTGGATCATAGAAAGAAGTTCCCTTTCGGACCCTGAACTACCGTTGGTCCAGGCTTAATTACGCCACTGATTCTAATCCAAATTCTGGTACAATACCGAACGAAGCCAAGAGGAGCCACCGAGATCTGGAAAACCAGCTGAGTGAGCCGTGGAGAATAACAGCTGCAGTCACAAAAGTGCACTGAGAAAAAAATTGGATTGATTTTTACATTACCATTTTGTTATTACGGTTTTACACAGAAAAACGATGTTTTAATCTCAATTTTATTGAATAACAAGAAGTTTTTTGAAATTCCATTACTTGATTATATGCATCAACATTTTCCTTAGAGTTAATACTGAAATAACAGTATACTGTAATATCAACATGATTCATGTGTCATACTATAACCGTTCGTATACTACTACATGCTGTTATATTTAAAGCAAGGTCGCGACCCAATGAAATAAAAATATGTTTCAACATTTCGACACGGTAACTACCGTCACAAAAACACCGTTATGCGTCATGTTAATTCATACGTATGAACTACAGTCCGAGTTATATACGTTACTAGCTGACCCGTGCCCACTTCGTTGGGCGGTAAAACTTTTTACCTGTGATGAAATTATGAGTGTGGTTCGATTAGTACTGAGTGCTATAATTTATTTCCTGACTGCCAAGAGAAGGTTAAATTTTTACTGCATATGTATGTATTTGCATGTCAATTTGACTATAATACCGTTATTTGTGAGTGTCTTCTTGCGAGTGTCTTATTGTGAGCGTATTATCTCTTTAACTATTTATGCAGTAAAAGGGAAAAGTCTTATGTTTTAAACGCTTTAGTCTTATGTAATAAACATGACCTAACGATTTAAATTATTTTAAAATATAAAATACTACTTTTTGTGACTTAAATATGAAAGTTACACATATGCTGTCGCTGACTTTTTTGTAGGCATTATCAAGCTCTACAACTTTTCTTAAGAACTTAATCATATTTCTCTCATCGTTAAGGCAGCGTTAGTTAGAAACGTTTTCGGTCGACCGCTTATTCTCCGACTTACTTTTCAAATCCGACTACCACGAAAAAGTCTTTTCATTTTTCGAATTAATATATAGCCTATGACACTAAAGAATAACGTGGCTTTCTATTGGTAAAAGAATTTACAATCGGTTCAGAAAATCCAGAGATGACTTCCTACAACCTCACAAACTTTACGTCTTTATAATATAAGTTTAAATTACATCGTTATATTTTTCTCAGTGTGGTAATCGCCCGGAGCCAACATGGAGTCGAGTTCATTAGACTTCTTGCACAAGCCCTTTTAATAAAATATTCGGATAGACGTCTGTTTGTCCCTCAAATATTTATGTTGTGCGGGGGGAGGGGGGGGGGGTGTCACTGTGCAGCTTGCTGCAGCCGGACCGGGGGGTGGGTTTCGTGTTATTTATAAGATGCATAACTGCGTAATGAGTTATTGTCGCCGGAGCGGGGGCTGGAGCGGTGTTTATTGTTAAACAGCCCCTTGTATTACGCAATTCGGTATACGAAACGGGCACGCTTGATCCAATTTCGCTAATGACGTCAAGCCATCCGTGAAAACTGTCACCGGATTGATCTATTGATAGTGTGTTTGCGTCGAACTCGTATTCTTCTTCTTTTTGTATATTTTGCTTACATTCATTCCCTTTTTTTTTTTTAATGATTTTATTAAGAGAAGAAATACATTTTTCTAAATATTAAAATCTCCCCAAACTGGTATACAGTTTGTTTACGAGACAAACTCTTATTTTTCTAGTCTTACACTTCTAATTTTGTGATACAAAAAGACTTTAATAATATAAAAAACAATGCACAGCAGTATTACTACTGATCTTACTTCAGGCTTAAATTAGGCCAGTATTACTAAAAGCTTAAATTATAGAAACGTATAACAAATTTATTTATGACCACTAATTTCACTATAAACGTCCAACAGGTAGCTTTTAATAACGTATGTCCTAATGTTCTGGGGAACAGCAACACATTCTAACCGAATGCATCTACTCTAAAATGGATGGTACATAGCTTATATAAAAAAGCTATCATCAAAAACTTTTTGTACGCCACTCGTTTTAAATCGGTAATAATGATGTTATTTTCTTCCTATGTGTATATTAAAAATATCATCTACGTCGTAAACACTCAAACAACATTTTAGTGAATAGGGATGATCTTCAAAACGATACCAGGAATAAAACTGATTTCCATTTTAACAAATACCGACTCAGCAACGATCGTATTTTCGAAATTCCTCGCCATTTGTAGTCATATTTTTTTTATTATATTACAATAGTTAATATTTTAATTCTCTATTAATTTGTGTTTCAACCTCATTTTTTGTTTCGATTGAAGACATAATGCTGAATTTTATAATTCGTAATCATTATCATTATTTTTATAAAATAAATTATTTTCGATCATTCTGATGACGTCGTTATCTCTATTTTATTTAGTTATTTCCGACGTTTAATTATTTCTATTATTGTTATTATTTCAACAATATTACAATCATACTATTATTATGATTGTCACGTTTTTATAATTGAATTGTTAATAAAATAACGTATCCAAGATTAAGAATACCTACCTATTGGAGTAGCATATTGTATTGTATTGTATTTCCCTGATCTACTCAAATCCTGACGCCTCACTTTATATTTGTCTTTTGATGAGACCAAGCAGTTCACTCTTCGTTTTTGCTTTTGGTGACACAAAATATTTACAGCATTTCGCGACATATCCACATGTGAAAACCGTGTATTTTTTGTCGATCTCTTGATTAAATTCAAAGTTATTATTTTTAACAATAAATGTAGATGACTTGTGTATACATGTTGATTGTAATGGTACAATCTTTTCATATTTTCTGGTTGTATTAAGACGACTCGATTTGCTCGATTTGAATGAATCGTCAAAGAAAATCAACTCCCACTTTTTTGTAGTCAAGTAATCAAGTAAACCTGAAATAAATAATACGAGGCCTGTTAAGATATAGTCCTAATACAAAACGCCAACGCAAATTTATTACTCGCCTTATATATACATTTTTGATAAACTGGGTTTGTGGATCCACAAGCTTGTGAACCTGAAGGAATCTGAAATGCAACGACAAAATGTAGCAATACCCACTACAGCCAGTAACAACCCTCTTTATTTACAGGGTGCTCTTAATTGATTGATCGTATGGGGTAGCAACATACGTGCCTATTTTTCCCTTTTCCCTTCTGATATGTTGCCCAATTTGTCCCTTACACTGAGCCATTTATATTGATGAGTGACTGTTTTTGCCCAGAAAATGTTTAATCACCCTGCAGGGCATGTAACGCATTAACTAATGATATTAGCTGCTATATTCTTCTTCTTCGTCATCGCCGAGGTGCCGCCAGATACTTTTGTCTTAGTTTGTCTTTATTTATATTCAATATATTAATTACATTAGCATCACGAACATACATATTTTACTCGATTTTAATATAAAATTTTTGGTGGTATCATGGATTAATAACAATGCTGTGAATTTGTTTTATCTATTTTGGACATATTATTTTATTTTTAATCTATAATTTCTCGTGTTTCTCTTTATTTCTTATTTTAATTTATAATTAATATTTTAATACTTACACAACTTAATGGTTGTTCGATTTTTAATGTGGTTTTATTTATTTTGATTTCATTCTAGTTTCTTTAACATATAACTTTTTACTAAAATTCAATTATTTTTTTCTGTGTATTCTGTGTTTAATTAGTATATAGGTAGCCAAATATATCACTAAGGGGCTCTTTAAACGATAAAGCATGCTTGTCAAGCTTCGCGTCGCGGGCTAGTAGGGGATCATAAACCGCAGGAAAGATGCAAATATACTTTTTAAATATTTAACAAAAATGCCTAATTTTGTAGTTTTATACCAGGGAGTCCCTTGTATAAAACTAAAAAAATAGACATTTTTGGTAAATATTAAAAACAATATATTTACTTATTTCCTGAGGTATACGATCCCCTCCCAGCCCGCGACGCGAAGCTTGACAAGCATGCTTAGTCGTCTAGAGAGCCCTTAAGAGATTATAACTATTAATAATGTAATAATTGTAAGTTTTATAAGCTTGAGTATTCCAATAAAATAACAGATTTCTAATACCACTTCAGCATTTATTTTATTTTATAACATGGATAATTACAGCCATCAAAAACAATAATTATTAACTTTTACTCAGTAAAAATACGTCAGCCATGGAATATCCATAGAGTTGCCAATTATTATTAAACGCGTATTATTAATAGTAAATATGAGATAAAATGAGTACGTATTTTTATCATTGTAATATATGGAATAAATATATACTAAAATACAATAAAATATAGGGAGGAAGAAGGGGATAGCTGTGGATATACGCAGCACGCAAATTCAGTGATACTGCAAACATTTTCAATATATACGATATAACGTTTCCATCTCAAGTGGGTTTTAAACAGCTTGCACGGTAAATACATACATACATACAATAACGGTAAATACATACATGGGTATCTATAAAAAGTCATTTTAAAGTAATATAAAATTAACAATAGGCATATAAATATAATATATTTTTTAGGCAGTACCTATACATATCACTCAGACATCGGGATCTGAAAATAAACGCATGCAAGAAAACATCTTTGTTTGATGCTACAGCTTCCAGGGAAGGACTCTGTGTGCTCATCAATAAAAAAAACATAGCATGCCACGCCATCGGGCAAAAGCCGTAGCATTCGTACAAAATTTTCAAGGCAGGATTCCTAACGAATTATTCCATAAAACCTCACGAGGAATGCTATTAAAATGAATCCTAAATTTACAAAAGCCAAGTATACAAGAACAATATTTATATATAGATATAGGATGCACAAAAATCGTTATTACTCTTTTGTTTACCTAAATTGGACTTGATCATAGCGCTGTTCCTTCGCAGAAATCTGGCCGATTTTGAAGTGAATGGTGTACATCACCACTATCCAACAAGATCCCGTAGCATGCAACGTTCGGCAAGTCATGCATTATCCAAGTTGGAGAGGCTAGCCTATATCGCCGGCCCAGCGGTTTACAATAAACTCAGCGAGCACATTAGGCAGGCGTAATTTCTTGACGTGTCTAAGACACGCCTTAAGAGGTACCTCACAGATAAGGCGTTTTACTCACTGGAGGAATATTACTCGAGTGAAGTCTAAAATGCTTTGATGGCTAAAGTGTTTAATGATCTTTTTGCATTTTGTCTTGTATTTTCTCTTTTTACGTTATTCTTGTGTTATTTTTAGTTTTTATGATATACTTTTTTTCTTTACGATAAAAAAATATTTGTTTGCTAATCTGTATGGTTGTTTGCTAATCTGTATCTGACTTGTATACCAGTATACTAATAAAATAAATATGAATATGAATATGATTGATTATTTTCCCTTTCTTTATCAGCAGATCTGCTGCATTCTGAAGCTGGTTCCGACGGCAACAGCGAGCACGCTTCATCCGGCGACGAAGACTCCCAAATGAGACTCAGACTGAAAAGAAAACTGCAAAGAAACCGAACATCATTCACCAACGACCAAATCGATAGTTTAGAAAAAGGTAAGCCACGAGCCGTGTCCTAGACTGACGCTGTAATGACAGCATATTTATCATCGTCATTTGTCTTCGACTGGATCGTCGAGGATTTTTCTCTGTTTTCTTAATTCATTAGATTTCCCATTGGGTCTACTGTCCTGCCTAGTCCAACCTAGTCTAAAATCTTTCTCATTCTAGATTGTTCGTGTTTGTCTTTTTGTCAATGTAATGACTACGGTTGATACCGGTTAGGTTGTCGAGTTCTCGTTTAAGTTCTTTTTTGTAAAACGCGTTTCTTCGTCTTCTATTTCTTCAGCTTATAGTACTTCACTGCTAGATATATACAGGACGCTCATTCCTTCTGCTTCTCTACTGATATCTCCCCATTCGGGATCTACATCGCAAGAGCTATAGCCATATCTGTTATGCGGGGATACCACAAACATAGCTCTTTCCATTGTTATTATAGCCAACTCTCATTTTTTTCTTTACCTCGCCTCAAAAGGCAAATATATCAAATTAAAATCTTTCGTTAATCTTACGATCAAATAGTTGAAGAATACTCTAAATAAATTGAAAACCTTTCGAAGTTTACTACTTTTTTACTAAAAAACAGCAAAAAATCAATAGGATGATTTTTTGCCGAGATTTTTTCCTAGCTCCGTTAAAGGATTATTAACCTTATTAACTTATAAATTGACACTAGGATATATTATTTTAAAAATCAGAATCTGAAAATTCTTAAAGCTATTTGGCTCGTTTTAATTATTTAAAACGATTATAAATTAAAACCTTAGTCAGATGAAATATTAGACCTTTATCTAACTACACTCGGAAGCAATGAATCCGGGTCACCAACATTTACCTTAATATCTTGAAAACTAAGAATTTTAGCTTATTCTAGAAATGAAAATTATTTTATTAATTACTTAATGCTACTAAAATAAAACTAATAAAACTTCTTAGTTGCTGTAAAGCAATTCCATCAAAAGGCTAAAACAAAATCAAATATTTTTGGAAATCGATCTACGAATTCACTGCATTTGTTTTTGCTTTTGTTTCCGTTCTGTCACAAAAAACGTTTTATAAGAAGCGCTCCTGATAATTGTTCGTTTGTTTGTTTGTTTCTGCTCTTTATTGCGATATTTCACAATGGGAGAATTTATTATCATGCTACAATCTCTTAGAACCAACCTTACTATGAAGTGTTTATCGTGCATGTAATTAGAGTGTAATTTGTGTCTTGTTATTGCATTTCATCGACAGAAAATAGAATTCCGATAATTTTATCCCAACGGGAAATATTGCCCCAGCCAGGAATCGAACCCGGAACCTTACTATGTAAAATCAGGCGACCTAACCACTATGCCACCGTAATCAATATACATTATTATTATGGACATTATTGAATAAGCTAGCATTCTTAGTTTCCGAGATATTTTATGTTCGTAATCCGGATTCATTGCTCCAGAATGTATTGTTATAACATTATTACTACAAAAAATGTAATAACTTTTATATCGATTATGCAAAGTGATTTTTTGCACGAATGCCCAACAAAAAAAGGAGTGTGTCTTCAGGGTCCATCTATGTATGTTTTCCGTTCCTTTATTCAACTATATTTTTTAAACGCTCCAACCGATTTAGAAGTAGGTATGTGATATTGTTAGAACCTTTATGTCATCTTGAGTGTCATAGGGCACCTCAGTGGCGGATTAACCCATGTAAAGACCCTAAGGCCATCAAAATCTCGGAGCCCTAACTGTCGATAATTTATAACAATTGTGCTATTTATTACAATATACAATTATACAATCAACGAGTTTATTAAACATTTTCTACATAGAATTTTAATTCTGCGATTTTCTATCTATTAGAAATAATTTCAAAAATTATGATTGCAATGATTACTTGTTTAGGGGCCCGGGAATCCCCTAAATGGCGTGGGCCCTTAGGCCAGGGCCTACTTGGCCTTATGGCTAACCTTAACTGTCAAAATATTAAGTAAATAGTTGTCTAAATGTATAAATCTACAAAGGTCAATAAATTAACATAAATATATCGTGTTTAGTGCCAAAGAAAGGTCTGATTGAGTACATTTTGAAAATATATATGTTTCTATATGGATAAATATATACACCACAAATATTTAATTAAAAAATGTTAAATAAATATTATTAATAAAGTAGTTCACTTTTTGTAACGACAGTCGTGTATTTTATTCCTTTTCAGGATGAGTTTTTAATTAGTGACATCCTTGTAGTTGGTGAATCAGTACGACGAATTAAGAAACTTTTGATATTTTTTTTTTGTGCCAAATTTGTAAATCCTATGTATCTATTGAAGAAAAGTTTGAAGAGCGTTGAGGGAGCTGCACCATATAGCGTTAGGTAAAATATCGCTATTAGAGTATTAGCGATATTTTACTTACCACTAAATAGCGCATGGTGCTCATAACTTTTATACTATTTTTACAAAAAAAATTTTTTTTTAAGTTTTTCTTAATAATGTCTAAAAAAAGTTTTAGAGTTCGTCATTTTGATTCACTTACTACAAGGATGTCACTAATTAAAATCTCCCCTTGTAGGATGTTAGACAACTTCCAAACGTCTAAAGTCAGAGGTCATGTCGAAATAGCTGCAAATATGTCTATCACGAAAATAGCAGAATGCGAGGACGGTATCTTGAATGAATCTCGGGACAATTTCCCCATCTTGCGGAATTAATAAATTGTGCAAACAGCGGAGGCCAGGTCGGTCCCGGTCCGCCCAAAACTATTACAGAAATTGTCCGGAACGAGCGAACAAACAACAGAAGCAGCGAGTAAATAGATGTCGCTTGCGACCTGCCTGACAAACTATTAACTAACAACCATAACGTTTGTACTGCCTGAATATATGCACCTCTAGCTGGATAGACGCAAGCTTCTGCTGAACAGGGCGTAATATCATGAAATCTTCTGTTAGGTGAATCATATTTTGATTGTACTTCAGAAAAATGTTTTTAAATATAATTAGGTGTAATAAAATCATACTACCCTTCGGCTACGTAACGACCAAATTAGGTTGCACATCAGAATACCGTTGACTAGGTAACGACCAATATTGGCGGCTTGCTCCCGGAGCGCACAGTAATAGTATTATCTAATTCTAACGCATCTTAAAATCCATAACAAATATCTTAGTATTACCATAGATACATAGACGACCGTTAGAATAATTTCGCGTGCCATTTCGCGGATATTTCTGGTAAAATTCCATTGTCAAACATCATCATTTTTTTTTTGAGGAATCATCAAAATGTTTATTGGTTTTTATGAGCTATTCTAAATATTTTTGTATGTAAATAAGCAAAGCGAAATATTATCTTTGATAGAGAATCTAATAAAGATCACGATAGTATTTATAATTTCTAAATAGGGTTCCGTATTTTTACGTAAGACAAGTACAAGTTAGAAATGCCGAGTTTTTTTCACTTTTTCGATTTTCTCATAATTATTCGTAATTATGTAATTCTTTTCCAAAATGAGATTTCAATATTCTATATACGAATTTTCAATGCGATCATTGCACAGTTATTTTTTTATGATTTCTGTAGTAGTTCCATAGTTATAGTTCTTTGTGTCGAGCGCGGCGATATGGCAATAAATTCCAATAAATTGCCGCGGTCTGCCATGAAATTATGCCGCTACTAATAGTTCAATATTATATTTTTAAATTTAATGTATATCTTACTGTTGATAGTTTCTTGGTAGCCATGCAAAGATCCCTTTTTGACCATACAGCTTCATATGTTGACATTGGTCTTATTGGTTTTATAACCATTTTCAACACTTTGGTCGTATTGGTCTTACTCTCAACATGCTCTTATCGTCTTGGTCCTTCTATCATTTAGACCCCTTCGAGTCATTATCTTTCCACGTCTACAGCTTCGTTCAGGCTCTGGCAATCTTTTGAAATCCCATCCCGCATGTCGGACTTTTAGTAATTTCTCGGCCCACCAACCAACAAAGAAGGAAAGTATTGTGAACGCGTATGTTTTTTTTTCGAGATGAAGAAGTAAATATCTATTTTGAACATCCTTTGAAACCCCTTCTGAGACATTTCCAGATGATAAACTGCCGTATGTCTATCTGTATGTCTGTATGTATTCCTCCCTATTGCGCCCAAACGCTTAATCCGATTGAGCTGAAATTTAGCATGCACGCACCATTTGGTTATGCCAAGAGTTCACGTTCATGCTTGTCGGACGTACATCGTCAGCTGCCATCAAGAACCAATCTCTGGAGACGGTACACCAATATAAATACCTAGGCTGTATTGTGATGTTCAAGAAGACCGTACTGCGGAAGTCAAATGAAAAGCCCTTGTTGGGCCGGAATCACATTGATTTTTTACCGGTCAATATATTTGCGTAAAGGATTGAATCGAACGTGTTTAATGCGTTGCATTCTCGCAATCCGCGCTCATCACCGACGATCTCATTCAGTCAGGTCTACCTCCTACCCGAAGTGACATGTAGCTCAAAATCCATCCATAAGTACCTGGCTACTTGCCGGGAATTACAAATATACAATACAAAAACGCAAATACAGAGTTTTAATTACTATTATTAATAATAATATTCAGCATTAGATAGTACGATTTGGCGATGCTTATACGCCACCGAAATGCAGGTGGCGCTCATGACATTGATCATCTCTAACAAAATTGATAATATTGACATTGACCATCTCAACAAAAAAGAAGTGCAATGTGTTCAGGGTTCATCTATGTATGTTTTTCGTTTCTTTATTCTACCATAACTTCTAAACGCTTAACCGATTTAGAAGTGTGTGCTATTGTTAGAATCATTATGTCATCCCGAGTCATTTGGTAAATTAACTGTTCAAATATCATGTAAGCAATTGTCTAAATGACCAAACGACCAAATGACAATAAATTAACATAAATATATCGTGTTTAGTGTCAAATTAAAGGTCTGTTTGAGTACATTCCGAAATATACATGTATCTATATGGATAAATATATAAACCACAAATATTTCATATAAAAACCGTAACAATAATAATTATAACTATAATAGTTCGCTTTCTGTAAGAGCAGTCGTGTTTTTTATTATTTTTAATATATTTACTTATGCACTATATAAGCTTGTGATTAGAGCGCTATCTACAGAGCTTTGTCATACTGTTGTATCACGAAAGTAGCCATATTGAACAAAACAAAAAGAATAATCAATTTTTCGACCTATGAGCGCCATCTACACGTTGCGTTTCGTAGTAAAATATTCGTTGCGAAATCGTAGTAAGACGTTGAGCAATCCAATACGCTGCATAATCAATGCTATACCTGTTACCATCCTAAAACCTCTCGAAACCTGTTGATTCCTTCTATTAGAATAAGAGTAAGTAACCGACAACCTGTCGCCGTTGATGTAACCCGATTCCAATGCCTTTTTTTTCTTCGACAGAATTCGAGAGGACGCATTACCCAGACGTGTTCGCGCGGGAGAGGCTGGCTGAGAAGATCGGATTACCCGAGGCACGTATCCAGGTAAAACATTCTCAGATAAAATGAGGGGGTAGGTACAGGGTAACAGATAAAGTCTGGATTTGCATATTACGAAATAGATATAGTGTCATGATTAGATGATGATATTATTAATGTATATATTATTTATGTTATGTCCCCAAAAATATTTCGAAGCATCGACGACAGGTTCAAAAAAAGGTTTTTATAAGTGCAGCATCAATATCACGGTAAAACTTAGAACGGGCTATCGTAATTAAATGCGTATACAAAAATTCGTGACTGTGCTGTTAACCGTTGAGGAGTTCCTTCGTTGGAAGCCAACCCTGGGTGCTGCAGTCCTGTCCTGAATTTTAGAACGGCGTGACACGTGGAGCAGGTTGTCGTAATTGAAGGCATATACAAAATTTCGTATCTGTGCTGATGCCCGTTGGGGAGTCCCCTCGTCGGGAGCCAACCCTGGGTGTAGAATCAGGTCATGCTTACCATAAAAAAATACATTGTCATCAGATCTGAAACAGCATGTAAATTTTCAACTTCATGTGATAATATTTGAAGCGTTTCCTCAACTCCGCATGGATTCCATCATCAGAAAATGATTTTAACAAAAAATGGGACCAATCTGGAAGTACATAATTTCAATAATTTCAAATAAAAAAAGAATTTCCCGAATCGGTTCATAAATGACGGAGATCTGAGATAACAAATATTAAAAAAATATGCAACAGAATTGATAACCTCCCTTTTTTTATATCGGATAAAAAAGCTATAATTATAGGTTTAAATTTAAAATAGATACCTCCATTTGAAAAGGGAACTTCTAAAAATTATAGTATGAAGAAAAAACTTAGTATCTATATATATGTATACTTTATGATAATACTATTAATAATAAAACGCTTTATTGCCGTCATCAAAAAGCTGTAATTTTTGCCTAAAAGCAATATCTTACAACTAACCTTAACCTAATGGAGCAACATGTTATGCGTAGTAAGATAGACTAATAAATTAAATTTTAAATGCAATTCAAACAATTACATTCAGCAGAAAAAACAATAAATTTAAGAAGAAAACATACGGTAAACCTATAATTACGCAGGGGACGAAATAAGGGGGGGGGGGGGCGATAGGGAAAAATAGGGAAAAGTTTATGAGCATGGGTTTGTTCTTAGAACCTGCGTTTGAAGCAAAACAAACCCGGTGCTATCCTTATTCTTAAACTCGGTTCTATATCTATGTATGTAATTTATGATTCCATGAATTAATTCAATTTCTATTTCATATCACATACAGCTCTGAAAAAGCAGTTGAATCAGGCATTTTCAACCAAAACTGGAATTGTCCGTGTGAAAACACCTTACCAAAACTTTTTGTGCCTTAATTCGTATTTTTTTAAATAAAAATGTAAGCATTGTAAAACATTATTGGAAGCATTAATAAAGTAACGTTTTTATATTTTCTCAATTAAAAATGGTCTTGTCAAAATTTATATTTAGTCCTGTATTAAGTATTCTGTCCCGTATTCCGTCGAAAGTCCCGTATTATTAGTACTCACAAAAAAATAAAATAGATAATTAGTGTTTTCATTAAAAAGGTGTCCATGTATAAAAAACTAAAAAAAATATCTCTATAAGTATCTTTTAGTTGTTTTCTCTCCCGCATTTTTTTTTTTGCTTGGGCACGTCCGGTTTTGTTCGATATAATGTAGAATTTTGAAAACATTTTATTTACACATCTCCGAATTTCTTTCTTGTCATTAGTGTTTCATAACTCGACTCCCTATATGCTTTAAAATTTCCTGTGTCATTTAACAAACTATTAAGTCATACAAATGATACGATAGGGCGTTTTACCGGTGGGGTGTTGTAATGCCATGTGGGGTTAGAAACAGTTTAGAGTGCTTTGACAAAAAAACTTAAAAGTTTTAATTTGATTTATAACGTTCTATCATGACAGATATTTAAGCGAATTTGATACAACGATCAAATGACTTAGCTCCATTTTAAAATTAGCAATGTGTTGACTTCAAACACGATTAGTGATTGAAAAGTAGTGTAGGAGCCTACGGCCCTACATACCCACAACAAAAAAGTTAATTTCACAGAACAGAAAACTGCAGACTCGCTCAAACTTGCACGAGCAGCTGCAGTTAATTTCCAGCTAAATTTGGCAAATATTGCCCAGGCAAGCGACACATGCGTCGCCCCACTCGTAGCTATTGCATCACCGATCACCCTATAAAACGCAGTACATTGCATTCGATCGGCATCATTCCTTTGGTGGTCAAGTACACCTACACACCTCTACACATCATTCCTTTGGCAGGCAGTTGCCCTTCATCATCATTCCTTTGGCAGACAGTTGCCCCTCTACATCATTACTTCGGCAGACAGTTACCGCGCTCTACACATCGTCCCCTCAGTGGACAGATATCTCGACTACACACTTCGCTCCTCGACTACACACGCACCGCCACGGCTTCACCTCGCGCCCACACTACAACACAACGGCGAAAGCAACTCAAGGCGTTAAGAACTGGCGACTTCGACTCGCTTCTCTTCAATCTTCTGAATAAACTCTTCTACACGGACATCTACGACTCTCATTAACGGAGCAACCTTCATGCTGAGAACCACCCTTCGCTCACAAGCAATTGGAGTCTAGTGAAGGGTGGCCATTCTCACAGTAGAATAAATAACAGCGAATGTATCGATGTTAATCTTTCGACGTTATAGTAAATACGTTTAGAAGCCAGATACCTAGATAGGTGACACTTGGGATGCGGTAGCGTTTTCATGGCTACACAAAACCATCGAATATATTTTCTTACTCCAACGAGGTAAACGGGAACAAAAGCAGATCCATCCACCACACTGAAAAAAAATTAATGATGTAATACACGGAAATACGCATGTCTCAACAAGGGTTACGTAAATAACTCGGACGTTTGTCCATACATATTAATTAACATGATGCGTAGCGGTGTTGGCGTGGCGGTTGTTAAGGTGTCGTAATGTTAAAACATAATGCTATTTCATTACTTCGCGACCTTGGGACTCGCTTCTAACATGACAGCATGTAATAGTATACGTACGGATATAGTCGGACACATGAATTATGCTGAAACTAAAGCATACTGTTATTTCCGTATTAACCGTAAGGAAAATGTTAATACATATAATCAAGTTATGGAGTCTCAACAAAATTCCTTTTAATTCAGCAAAAATACGATTAAATTATCGATAACATTCAGTGCGATAGAGGTCAGTGACTCCGACACAGTCACACCCGATTTTTTAATTTGAATTATGAATTTAGTTTCAATATCAAGACTTATGGGTATATGGCTATATGACGAGTGTTTATGTTACCGAATATGACTCTTATGTATTACACCCGAGTGTAAATATTTGCTTGGCGTAGAGCGCGGCGCATACGAAGGGGAGAGTGTTTGCTTTATGGCGCTCACACATATAGGGGCTGTCAAAATTGAGCTTCTGAATATATAATGGCATTAATATTTGTACTTTATTAATAGGCTGATACGAATATTTGTAAATGGATTATATAAATATAACTTTGGAGCTCTCATCTGCAATGGACGGACCCGGCACCTCAGGCCGTAATAACGATATTTATTTATTTATTAGTTTCAAATAGTATTCAAGGGCATTAAAGATGAATCCAATTCGCCCTTGAATATTAAAGCTAGAGTGTAAGTCTAAAAATAAATGACTACATAACTAAATTAATGCTAACATTGAACAAGAAAAAAAAAAAAAAACATAAAAATATAAAACTAAATAAAAGACAGATTATGATAAACATGAGATAGCAGGGAGTTGCCTTTTTAGCTGCCAAAGGGATGTACAAAAGATATCTATTTCTGTGGGTAAGGAATTAAGAAGAGCTATAACCCTTCCCACTGCCTGTCTACAAAAATATTTGTACGGTGGTACGGAACATTAAACAATAGATGCGATCTCCTCGCTGTGTAATTTACCGGTGTGATATAGATCGTTCTTTCAGCAGTGAGGTGATCACACAGAGACTCAGGGACAACACAGTCCACAGTTTAACTCCGAAAAAATGCCTGTAAGAAACCGACACATTACCGACACATTGGAGTGTGAATCCAGCGGGCCAACCTTACGACCTTACTACCAAATTTGGCCGAATTTCTCCGTCCTGCGGTCTGGTCACGGTTCCTAGGTCGATTACGCGGCCTCTACCTGACGTAAGCGGTTATTCCGAATATTTTGCGAACCGCGAAGCCTTTTGGTCGTCGCGGTGGCCGGTGGATCGACTGGATCGATCGAATCGGGTGGCCGACGGATCGATTCAAGGGTTGAGGACGTCAGATCGACAACTACCCTCCTCTGTCACAAGAAACGTACGTCTCCAGACCCCTCTGATTATTTGCCAGCTGGGCAACCAACACCTAGCAAACCGAATGGTGCACCAACTGCCCAGTTCCGCCTGAGAGGTATTCTACCGAATCCGCCATATTTTGATCCCAAGCGCCTTTGACTGCAGGATTACAGCCGTGACAGAAGCTCAAAGCGGTACTGACAAGGTGAGTCCCTCTTCGAGGAGGCTACCAGATTAGGAGATGAACAGCGAGTTGGGCAGGTTAGATGACGCAGATTTTCAGCCAACACCACCCAATTTGCATGAAGCCATTCGGAACCCAGATGCGCTTCCTTCCCCTTCCCACCCTTCGCTCTCCCACACCACCCCCCAATCCTCCCCAAGTAGCCTATGTTACTCACCGTGCCTTTAGCTATCTCTATTTTTACAATCACATCTCTAAATTCTTACACTTACACGAAGGTTGGCTGTAAGAGATTGTATTTTAGGCAATAAGTTCACCTTTTGTATGTTTAAAAAAAATGTGCAATAAAGAATTTCTATCTATCTATCTATCATTTCGTGGAGCTGTTCTCGCAAACGAACCTGATGAGGTAGAATTAAATGGCGCGTGTTTCGCGGTGGTTGAATGGTCGTATTTCTATGGCAGTAGTTACAATAGGTAAACTAAGAATTATAGCTACCTATCTATATAGGTTACCGTACCTAATAGTTCGATTGGAAATAGAATTTACCGTAATTTCAGGCGATTCGCTTGCCAATCCGGAGCCCGCGGGGTCGATAAAGTGTTTTCGGAGAGAAGGGTCACAAAGGGTCTCTAAGGGGACGGAAAGGTGGCGCCGGATCGATAAGGGAGCGAAGAGGGACTCTACGCGCCCACGAGTTATATGGGAATTGTTAATTCAATCACGTTTGTGGCTTTACTCAGGAAACAGGATTTATTCCACTGAACCTAAGGACGTCGATATCGCGCGACGACCTTGAGGGCAGTGAATGAAACTAAGTGTGGAAACTTACAGTTAAGAAGTTACGAGTGAGATAAAAAATCGGTTGTGTCACCCCAAGGCTTTCCCGGCAAGCAGACAAGCCGTCCTCTTCGTGCGCGCCCAACCCCTCGACCCACAACCCTTCGACTCCCACCCCTTCTCCCAACCACCAACAATCCTCCACAACCACCTTCACAATCCTCCAAACCCCCTCCCCACCCCCCACAAACTACCCCCTCTCCACCCCCCACCCCCCACCACCTGCTAGTGGTTGAGACAAGTAACTGATAGCAAAAGTAATATACTTTAGTATTTTGTAGTATTACCGTGGTATTAAAGTGTCTGTTTTCTAATATGATGTAGTATTTCCTTAAATATGTCAGTAATTTAAAAAATATATGCGTCGCTTCTATAAGAGATATCCCAACCAAAAAATCACAATGTGGTTTCGATTTTAAGTTTCTAACGCATTTCGCAATGTGTACGCATTTCAAGTCTCTAACTGAAATATTTTGATATTGAAGTATGACTAATGCGCCCTCTAGTGGACCAATTGTAACTACAATCTTTTCATGATACAAACCTTTCATGATCTCTTGCCATGACCGAATGATGCCTGCTTGCCAAATTTCAGCTCAATCGAATGAAGCGTTTAGGCGCTATCGTGAAGGAATACACTCACACATATGCACGCACACACACACAGGAACACATAGACTCACAGAGTCTCTAACGCATTTCGCAATGTGTACGCATTTCAAATCCCTAACTGAAATATTTTGTTATTGAAGTATGACTAGCGCGCCCTCTGGTGGACCGATTTTAACTACAATCTTTTCAACTCTTGCCATGATCGAATGATGCCTGCTTGCCAAATTTCAGCTCAATCGAATGATGCGTTTAGGAGCTATCATGAAGGCATACACTCACACATATGCACACAAACACACACATAGGAACACATAGACTCACAGACAGGTTTCAGTATAGAAATGGTCCTAATCATCTCGGGGGGGGAGGGGGGGGGGGTCGAACTGGATATTTCCGTCTTTACGACTTCAAAATGCAGTGGTTCTATAATAGCGTATGGATAAACAATCCTTCTTTTCAAATGAAACCCTGGAAAAGGACGATCTTCCAAGAACCCTCTGAAAAGCTTCATCTTAATGAAGCGTTCCCTAGCATTTCTCTTTTTAGACAGAGAATGATACCCAACCATGGAGTATTAGGGCATCGTACCAACTCGCTCCTGCCTCAACCATTCTTACGCTGTTGCAAATAAGTTTAAGAACTTATTTATGCCCTTTACGGAAAGGTAGCAATACCACATGGGGATAGGATATGCTGCAGTCAACTCCATGTCAAATACTGAACATCATTCCTATCCATATTACTCGCGCGTTGTACGCGACTTCTGGACGCAACTTCGCGCGTATTACGCGCGTACGATTCGCGGCCAATTCGCTTCTTCTCGACAAGGCCTAAGGTCTAGTTAATTAGAAGTACAACGTACTGTCACTGCAATGTGGGAGCTAAGGGGCCCTTGCTGAGTTGGCCACGAAGACCCATTATGTTCAGGGTGGGTCACACTCACGGATCAACACCCATCCGACGACCTCCACGCATGAAGTGCGAGCCTGGGTAGAACTCTGGCCTTAGGGTTAGTTTCCTCTAGGAATCAACCTTCTGGCGCTCCTGGACGGTCTGCGCACCGTGCGGCATAAGCCAATCGAGTGCGCACTCTGACTAACAGTCGGGGGAGTCTGGAAGCAGTACTGTTTCCTATAGAGCGGGGGTGGTTGCGGACCTTACGGCGACTGCTCTTGAAACGACCATCAGCTACCCGATCCTGGGTGAACAGCCGGGCAAAGGATGCCGTGGTCCGCAATAGACACCGTTTAACCGCGTCGTAAGGGAGAGGACCGCGCAAGCGACCTCGAACTCGTAACCAATCGAGAGACTGGAGTAATCTGGTCGCAATTGGAAGTAAGGGCGTGAGTGTAAGCCCGCTGGGTAACACTCCTGGCTATCTCGCGGTTAAGGCGTTGGCCTCTTACGGGTTTGTGGTGTAGCTTGACCGTGGACTGTTTTGTCCAAGTCTTCTGCGCTCACTCCAGAGAAACTTCCTGAGGTGACGGGCTCGCCCGTTGTAGTTGACAACTCTAGTTGTCACTGCAATGTCGAATAAGCCGCTTTGTTAGACTTCCAAGAAGGTTCTCTATGTTAGCCATCATTTCTCTATGTTTGTACTCAATGAGACTCTTGAACCTCATCGCCAATTTCCAATAACTACAATTCAAGTGTGGCCGGTAATGGCAATTTAAGTTAAACTGTTATGTCGGGTAAGAAGCGGCGATTACTTGCACGTTGGCTGGGAACAGGGCTGTTAAGTGCGTCCGGAGCGGTCGCATTATATACGAGCAAACGGAGTTAATGTTGATCATTATTTATTTCACAAAACTGGCGGCGGGCGCTGGCACCGCGTCGTCGCTGCTCCTGAATACCGACAGCGGAACGGACAGGCGACGACAGAAACGCGAATTTGTATTTAGTAATTTACATAAGGCCAGGAGACAACCAAATACATGGATGAAAACCCATGTCGAAAGAGTGAACCCAGCTCCACTTTTCGCAGTTAATCCGTATTTTATTTAATTTATTTCATAAACAAATCAACATTACAGTTATGACCAATTCATTAAGATGTAATATCGAACATAAACATGTACTTATATCGTTATTAGGACATACATAACAAGTAATAAATAAATTAATATACAAGTACAGCCATAAACAATTAAAGAAATCGCTTCTCACCCCAAGCCTTTCCCGGCAAGTAACCAAAGACTGATTTCATATTTATCTATTTATTTATATAAGTAATGCAAATATAAAAATAAATAAGAGTAAACAATTTCAGCGTAGGAGTTATGCACAAAAATACTTACAAAATTGAATCAAAAGCAGAAAAAAGAATACATCGCATAGTCTATGTAATTGATTTATATATGTATATTATTTTAGTTTTTATTTTTATTTATTTTTGGTTTTATTATTATTTTCGTATACATATATGTATGTATGTGTATGTGTGCATATATGGATATATATTTTATCTATAGATGTATATGAGTATCTATATTTGTATATGCGTAAATATTTATAGTTTCATATTTGTCGTTTTAAAAATAAGTACGAAGATATAGTTTAAGTTGACAGTCCACACTTAATATCTAATCATTAAAAGTTTGCCTTAGAGCTGTGTGAAACATTAAAAATAATGTCGCATCAATTTCTTGCTAACATCTTACTTACAAATATGACAGCAATTGTTTACTGGATCTGTTACTAAAATAAATAAATAAATTAATTAATAAACGTCACCTAATAAGGCCGGGACGTTCGAATGTGCTTGCAACAATACCGTGTTTATAAAAATGGCATGTATTCCATGTATGCACAAAATAATAGAATTGCAAGACCATATTAAAAATGACTAAATACTTAAATTAAAGTTAGAAGTGGAAAATTAAAATGCCAGCAAATAAAATCAAACCAGAAAATTCATAAAAAAAATATGGATATTAATTTCATGTAAAAAAATCGATGAGCGGCCTCTCTCGGTCGGCGGAGGAACCGGTTGGATTTCGTTGCAATTGCCTCAGGCGGTACGGTTCGTTTCTCGGTTAAACGCTAATAGACGGTGTTAATATTTGATTAAAATTAATGGCGGAATTTAAATAGTATTAGTGCAGCGTGTATAAGAAATATTCCAAGCAATTGGGCGTTTACAATCCAACATAATTGCCCTGAATGTGTGAGATATTCCAGCCCAAATTTCTCAATGTTATTTCGGCCCAACGTACCAAATTTCAAGCTTCAATGTGCAATATTTCGAGAGTGTTAAATGTCTAGTGCGCATGGTGGATCGATTTAGACCACAATGTTTTTAACTCTTGCCATGATGAAATAGTGCCTGCTATCCGAATTTCAGCACAATCGGATAACGCGTTTGGGCGCTATCATTGAGGAATACTTACAGAAAGACAGACAGACACACAGAGTTGCTTCAACCCGTTGCGTTTCATAGTCGAATTCCGGCTAGCAAATTACAGTACGAGACGTTGATCATTCTAATACGCTATATAATCAATGATACTGCTAACGATCTGTACAATTTAATACGGAATGATTTTACTACCGATTGCTTGCTGACTGAGGACGTTCCTGTGTAAGTAGTTGACGTCCATGCTCATTCTTGAGGCTCATGCTTTTAAGATACTTTCAAACGATGAGCTCGTAAAGTTTGCTTGTTTCTACTATTAATTGTGAAATTTCACAATAGGCGGGTTTAACCACTATCATCATACGACAATCTCTTCTAACCGACCCTACTATGAAGTGTGTATTGTTATTTATTGTACGCTTAAATGGAAGGTTGTGCGGCTCTGAATAATTGTAAAACTTCATGTTACTAGATCACAATCACAATAAAATAAATTGAAATTGAAAATTTATAGATATATGTGAATTGCACAAGTGTTACATATGTATTAATATGTAAAGTGTACTTTTTGTTTTATTTATAGAGTACACAATAATAATACAAGGACATGCATACTGTTGTAATTGAAGAATCATTCAAAACAAACATTTTTCTTCTTCTTCTTCATCGGCGTGCATTCGCCCACCGTTGGGCATACGCCTCTCCAATCACTCTCCATCCAGATCGGTTGTCCGTTTCCCTCATCCAGACAGGTCCAGCTGTCTCCTTGATGTCATCGGACCATCGGGCCGGTGGTCTGCCCACACTTCTTCTGCCTAGCCGGGGTCTCCACTCCAAAACGCACTTGCTCCACCGTTCGTCGTGTCGTCGGGCCACGTGGCCGGCCCGAGCCCATTTCAGCTTGGCCACTCTTTGACCCACGTCGACCACCTTCGTGCGCTGTCTGGTGAGCTCGTTTCGGACTCGATCGCGCAACGATATGCCGAGCATGACTCGCTCCATGTTACGTTGCACCAACTTAAGCTCGTCAGTGTCCATGTCTCACAAGCATACGCAATCCCAGCAGTCAGTGTCCATGTCTCACAAGCATAATATGTCATAGCCGGTAACACCCACTGATTATACACTTTTATTCCGAGCGATTGGGGAATTCTGGACTTCAAACACGAAGCTCAGCTTCCCGAAGGCTGTTAAACAAACATTAATATAGCGAAACATAGCTTTATGCATATACATATGCTAGCATATCCGAATGAGGCGAAATCGCACAACCAACTAGACATAGTAGATCTATATTTGGCCGTGCTGTGTTATACAATCTGTATGTTTGTTGACTCGCGAACGGATGCATTTGATTTAAATTTTCAAAGATTTTTACATCTAACAAATATTTTTTTTACAAGTAAATTAAGTACTATACATATATTCTGTAAATTAAGTTAGTACTGTAAAGTAAATTAAGTACTATACATATGTGTGCGTGTAACATTCTTGTAAGTGTATGTTTTGTTATTGCGTTCGATTGACAGAATTAAAATGCAATTCTTTTAATTTTATCCCAACGGAAAATGGTGACTCGAACCCGGAACTTTACGATGTAAGATCACGCGACCTAACCACTATGCCAATGTCAGTATTATGTACATTTATTTCTTTCACCTGATTAGTTTCGCGTGGTAGGAACGACGTTGCTTATGACGTCATCGCCGCTGCGTTTGAGAGGGTGACTGTACCGGGTGGCACGCTCGCACATTACCGAAAACAAGGGAAGGTTTTCAGCCTCGAAGGCTTCTTATACATAAGGAGAGATCAATATCATCTCCCCCTTTTCATTTCGCCCCCCCCCCCACTCCCTTGCCCTGTCTCTCCCCCTCCGCCCCCTGCCGCGAGCCGCGCAGCCTCCGCGCCGCCGGAAATACGGGGCCCGCGCTTCCGCTCGTCGCAGAGGGCGGCGGCACCGCTGCACTGCCGCGCCGATGAAATATTTTTACCAAAATTTCCCCCCTTCCCCCATACACACTTACCGCTGCCAACGCACAGTGTGCTGCTTTTGAAGTTTCGGATATTTAATATTATTCAGGACTTTCGAAGTCTCAGATTCACAGCACTCCGTTCAGATATAACTCTTTACTCCCTATTTCGGAAGGTTATTAATTTTATCACAGATTTTATTAATATTAAGGTTATTATTGAATTAACTGTTCCATGGAAATCAAATATTCCAAACTGGAAGTTGGCGCTCGTGCACTAAGAAAAATATAACGCTATAATACACGGAAATACGCATGTTTCAAAGGGATTAAATATATAACATTTACTGTGGTACGTACGTATGTATCAAAATGACGCGTAACGGCGTAGTTACCATGTCAAGGGCATGGTAAATACACCGCACATTAATCACGGCGCACAACGAGATCTTGCTTTTACGATGACAGTATGTTATAACATACGTAAAGTTATAGTTAGTTAGAAGAATCATGTTGAAACTACATTATACCGTTATTTTCGTATTACCGTACGGAGTATGGTAAAACATATAATCGAGTAATGGGGTTTCGATAAAAATCCTTGCAATTCATACGATTGAAACTTCATTCAATTGTATAAAACCGTAAGAACCAAATGACGTTGTATCAAGAAATCCAATATTTTTCTCAGTGTGGCCTACCAGCCAAATCTATGTTTCATCTCTTTAACCGCCCAGCCTTTTGGTTTTTATTCAAAAAGTAGGTAAATCCTTCTCATTACATTTCTCAATAAGAATGTTTGTTTAACATATACCAGACAAAATATATAGCAGTTTATATAAGCGGTTTTTATATATCGGTTTTATATAAATTTTTATATTAATATTTTTCGATATGATAATATAGAGGGTGTATCACGTACGTCCGTATAGGCAGGGCGGGTAAAGATCTTGGTATCTTCAGAAAAATAATCAACACCAGAAAAAATGTCTAAAACCACAATTTCCGGACCTGTACCTATGTAGATATATCGGAAATGTAAATATTGAATGGTGTTAAGTAGGGTACAGACAAGCGATTACAATGTTACAAGTAAAATAAAGATAAAGCATATAATGGAGAATATAAGTATAATAATCAAAAACTAAAAATAGATATTGAGCGCCACCGCTTTTTAAAGACTAAAATTTAGAAAAAGGAACTAATTAAAAAAACAAATGTCAGGAACCTAAACAATAAACAGTTTTGACAAGCAATAGGTTTCTTCATATAAAACACAAAAAATAGTTAAGTAAAATTCTTCTATTTGCCTCCACATATCTCCGATCTTCTTACAAAATCGTTTGCGTTACAATCCAACCGAATTATTATACTAAAAGGTTCAGTAATTTGAGTATCAAGGTATGTTTAAGATTTCGTCGACTGATATAGTTCGTAACCAATTGGTATTCTAAATAACGGGGAAAGAATTGGAGCTGCTCACGATGATTAACAGACAGATATGGGAATATCTTGGGATAAAGTGTCACTTGGGATAAAGTGTCGGAAGGTCGGGAAATAACTTGTTCCAGAGAGAAGCATCTAAAATTAAGATAGCTATCATAGTTATGATTAGCTATGATAGCCAGCCTCCAAAACGGACAAGGCACCTGGAGAGCAAGAAGACTCTTTGGAAATCTGAAGTGTATATAGTAGGAAGAGGGGGATAGAAACAAACGATTATAGAGATATGAGAAAATAAAGACGTGTTTTAAGTAATTTAAGAATTTTGAGTCATTTAGATTGATCTTTTCGAAACATGAAGTTTAAATGGTCGGAAGTGGGGATAGAGACAATCCGTTTAACAGTTATGAGTAAAATAAAGATGGTATGTTTGAGTAGATTATCTGGATAGACCTTTATGAAAAGGAAAGTTTGAGTAAGCGGATGTCTGGTTATGAAGTTATGAACCAATAATAAACAGTGATGAACTGTAGGCTGCTAAGAGTCAATGACGTCATGTCGTCGTAAGTCGTTGTTAGCTTATAGAGATTGGATGCTTGTATCCGCAAAAATTCCTAAACCTACTAAAGCCATAAACTTGATATCCAAAAATGTTCAACCGCTACAGCTGCTCGAAACACTGTGCGATTTGATACATCAGATTAGGCGAAATTTTCTTATTATAAAAATGGCACACTGTGCGCCAGCGGATGCGTCGTTTTATGTCTACTGGCGCCCTTCTAGTAGCAAGACCGTAGACAGCGCGGTTTTGCATTTGCCAGGCAAATATAGTATACAACACACAACTTGGAGCTAGCGCTGAAAATTTCTCAATGAGCTCACTTTCATGCCATAATATTCATAATTTAACCCTTCGAGTAGCGGCATAATTTCATGGCAGACCGCGGCAATTTATTGGAATTTCTTGCAATATCGCCGCTTTCGACAAAAAGTACTATAACTGTCGGACTACTATCGCAATAATAAAAAGAATAACCGTGCAATGATCGCATTGAAATTTCGTATATAGAATATTGGAATTTCATTTTGTTAAACAATTAGATAATTATGAATAAATATAAGAAAGTTGAAAAAGTGAAAAAAAACTCGGCATTTCTAATTTGTACTTGTCTTACGGAAAAATACGGAACTCTATTTAGAAATTGTAAATATTACCGTAATCTTTATTAGATTATCTATCAAAGGTAATATTTCGTTTTGCTTATTTACATACAAAAATATTTAGATATTAACTTATAGAAACCAATAAAATTGTTGATGATTTCTCGAAAAGAAAAATTATAATGTTTGACAATGGAATTTTACCAGAAGTATCAGCGAAATGACGCGCGAAATTATTCTATCGGCCGTCTATGTATCTATGGTAATAATGAGATATTTGGTATGGATTTTAAGATGCGTTCGAATTAGAAAATAATATTACTGTGCGCTCCGGGAGCAAGCCGCCAATATTGGTCAGTACGTAGTCAACGGTGTTCAAATTTGGTCGTTACGTAGCGAATTTCAAGTTTCCATCTCGATGAGACAACGGATCAAAATTTGTCAAATTAAACAAAATCTTATTGAGTTTGCCATTCAAGCCAAAGAATTAAGTTTGCTATTAAAGCCAAGTCTTCAACGATCTGAGTGTTAAGGTGACCAGAATGAAGAAACTTTTTGCTCCATTTCACAATAATATTAGCGTTTATATGAAACAGAAAAAAACTATATTCTGCACAGGTACTTAGTAAAATAAAGTAGAAAAAAGAAATTATGTATTTGTTTTTTTTTCTATACACATATTTGAGTATTTGTTGTATATTTACTAGATAGATAGATAGATAGAGATTATTTATTGCACATTTTGAGAAACAAAAACATACAAAAGACGGACTTATTGCCTAAAATACAATCTCTTACAGCCAACCTTTGTGGAGGTGTGAAAATTTAGGTGCCAAGAGATAAAAATTAACAAAAAAATAGAAGAAAAACTAATTACATAACAAAAATTAATCAAGTAACAAAAATGCTGTTATTTTTTATATAATTAGGATTTTTGGAATAATTCGCAAGGAGAGAAGGATAGGAGAGGATGGGATGAGACGTAGGCTAACAGACATGAAATCCTTTTTGAGAGACACTTGAAAGGTAGAAACCGTTGGTGCGTTTCTGAGATTTGACGGGAGCTGGCTCCATAGTCTAGCTGCATGAACGGTGAAGGAATAGGTTAAAAAAGAAGAATTATACGTGGGAATCGCAATTTTACTATCCTGACTGGAACGGAGTTGAAGACCATGACTTCCTAAGTGATTGAATTTTTCGGTTAGGTAGGAGGGAGCGGTAGGATTGTTGAGGATGTTATTGATTTACTATTACTAACTATTGTTTATTATTTGTTATTACTTATTAATAGTTGCGAAATTTGTGTCTACTGAAAGTTTAATTTTTAATTGCATTTAATTCCAAAATGTTAATAAGAAATAAAATAAATATAATAAAAAAAACAAAATAAACGCGCCCATTGTGAAATTTCACAATAAAATGTACAAACAAACAATGAACTAACAATGAATAGGTTGTCTTTTAGCCGCATACATGTAACTTATCACATTTATGTATCTATAAATAAATAAATAAAATGAATAATCATTTTTCAGTGCCTACGCGTTTATTCGTACCTGCCTACAATTGTATTAGCCCAGTCAGAGAAGGAATTTTAGGAGAAATAATTGGTAATAGTTTGAAATTTTGCATAGATGTTCTTTGATGCGTACAGTTAAACATACTAAAAGTCCCCTACTCTATCTGTTGAGCTCGACCCGCCATCTTAAAGCAGGGTTCCCATAAAAAATATTGCACTAAACCCACAGCTTGACTGTCAATTGTCAGTTGACAAGACTGTAGAGAATTTTATAAGCTTTATTTTTTGCATGAACCATAATTATATCTGCACCAACGCACCGATAGTATATCTGCACCAACGTCCATTTCACAAAGCCCATTTGTGTAGAGTCGGAGGGGAGTCGGTCCAGGAGTGCTTCCTTGTGGGACCCGATGATTGTTGTGGAGACTATTACTGGGGGCATCGCCTGCCCGGGTACGCTGTTTTCGGGATCCAATACAGCTGCGAAACCAGTTTAGTTCGATACCCGCAATACCATATTTCCCAAGTTTCATTAGGAGCATTTCATGGGATACTGTGTCAGGGGATTGCGCGGGGTCAGGAAGTACAGTAATACACTTTTTGTTAGCGTCTACATACCTAGTGATATCCTCCGACATTTTTAATACTGCATCTTGTGTTCCCATTTTGGATCTGAAGCCGTATTGGTTTTCGGATGGTATGTGACTGGTTTCTAGGTGATTACAGAGTTGTGTAATTACTATTTTTTCCGAATTTTGGCTAAAACTTAGGTACTGATATCGGTCGATAGTTTGAGGGATCAAACTTCGGTCCATATCTGTCACCTGATACTTGATAAGAAATATGTTTCGCTTGATTATGTTTACAATAAATTGATAATATTATATTAATTAATTAAATTTATAATTTTATATGTGCATAGTACGAAACCTTTTCAGGCTACTTAATTTATTGGTCAATTTAGTTATATATTAATCTATATATTTATTTATTTTACTTATCTATAAACTTAAATATGTTTATTTTTTTATTTAATATTAGTTCTTTATTTACATACACAATTATAAATTTATATTAACCTTAAAATTTATAAAAATGAATGCTCGATCGGAATGAATGAGAAAAAAAAAGGAAAGTGAAGTGAAGACACTATGATTAAAGTGAAGTCTTAAATACTATCACCTCAGAACAGATATACAATCTAGTGGGGTGATAGAATCCACCCAACTGTAATCTTATCTGCTTCGCAAAATCAATTTTATTGTATTGGATAATTTTATATTAGAAAAAATAATTCCGATATCGCTAAAGTTAGCAAGATATACCTAAGTGAAAAACTGAATCGGATCGCCATGTTTCCAAGATGGCGGTTCGAGCGCAACAGATAGAGTAGGGGACTTTTAGTATCTATGTTTAACAGTGCGCATCAAAGAGCATCTATGCCAAGTTTCAAACTATTACCAGTTATTTCCGTTAAACGTCGAAATTTGTTCCTATTTGACTGGGCTATATTTTATTTTATTTTATTTTATTTTATTCTGGAACCAAACAGAACTACATACAATGCAATAAAAACCTATTTAAAAGTGACAAAAATCCATTAATGTGATTCCGAATATAAAGTATACAAAATGAACGTAATATAATTTTATATTGTTTCCGCTTGAGAATGGGGGGAATCAGGATGGGAAGTGAGGTGAAAGGGAGAGACAAAATAGATAAAAATATATTATGTATGTATATAAATATATTTATATTTAATTTTAGGTATGATATATAGTTATTATAATGAACATACTTGAGATAAAATTATGTCCTTGAACTAAATTAAATGAAATATAATACATATGTATAAATGTTTTGTTTATGAAAAAAGCGTATAGCGGCGCGAGTGCGGGCGGCTGCGTTGGCCGTTCGGTGTATCGTAGCAACGCCAATGGGGCGGAAGTAGACGAGTGGCGCGTTGGAAATGTCCCGCCCTTCGGCCGGACCGGAAGCCTATGAAAAAAGGCGGGAAAGCCCTCGGGCGCTCGACGCCCGCTTCCGCCGCCGCCATTCACAGAGGGGAGGGAATCCCCTACAGCGCTTCCATCTTCCCCGATAAATATGTGCGCGCTTCACGCGTGCGTGGAGCCGTGCGCGTCTTTCGCTCTAATTACGGCCGACTTTTGAATCGTCAGATAGCTCATCGAATGTAAACCCTTCTTTATATCTCCTGGGAGCGGCGGCTGGGAGTGAAGCCACCGTCTTTTAGCTACGGCGTCAGAACAGATGCATTTTGCCGGTCCAGGTGTCAACTGGAGCCGCCAACTACAATGGGCGAACCCGTCACCTCATGATGTTTTAACGATATTGGATCGTCCCTGGTGTCAGGATTGCGAGTCACTCACGGAGGGGGGTAATGGTTTAGTCTCGAGGGGGTTCCTAAGGGCTCCATGCAGATTGGGTGATGTTGGCCAAACTCTATGTCATCTGGCTTGCCCAAGTCACGGTTCAACTACCATCTGGTAGCCTCCTCGTAGAGGGACTTAACCTGTCAGGGCCGCTGTGAGCTTCTGCAGCGGCTGTAATCCTGCAATCTAAGGCGGTTGGGATCAAAAGATCGCAGATTCAGGGGTACCTCGGGCGGAACTGGGCGGTGCACTGTCTGGTTTTGCTTGACATGCTGCCCATCCGGCGAATAATCAGAGGGGTCTGGTTTATTTCCTATGACAGCGGGGGTATTTGTCGACTTGACGTCGTCTGTTATTGAAAGGATCCGTTGGCCATCCGAAAGGGCGCCTCAGTCCGCGATATATTCAAACTGAATCGCCGCTATCAGGTAGAGGCCGCGCAAGCGACTCCAAACCTTGACCAGACAGGAAGACGGAGAAATCCGGTAGTGAGGGCGCGGGGTCAAAACCGAGGGGTAACTTCCCAGTGCCTCGCGGTAAAGCGTTGGACTCCCATGGTCTCGTCGGTGGAGCTAGAGAGTGAAATATCTTGCCTAAGTCTCTACGTTCATCATACGATTGACAGAACGACCAATATCGTTATACATTCCTGGAGCGGCGGGTTCGCTCATTGTAGGTGTCCATAGTGCTGCATAGTACCTATGTCTCTTCAAAGGTGTCGGAATATACTGGGTTCGCGGTTTTTGATAGTCTGTAGAATCTGTCTTGTGCTCGCGAATTTGTTCATGCGCATCTGCTCATGATCATATCTGGGGGAGAGGGAGCGAGGAGCAGGTTCACTATATAAGCCAGTCGTCGGATAGTGCCAGTGCCTCTGCCAATGTCATTACGAGGATGTTACTATGTGATGAGGTGGAGTGATGATTTCGGCGCCGAGAAGACTAAGCTTCCATCCGTGGCCGCATTTCGATGTAGAGTGAGATCTGGCGATGGTTGACCTAATAAATTATTAGTTTAAAAAAAACACTAAAAACACGCTTTTATAAATGCACGTAAAAACCAAAAAAGGTTTGTTATAACCTTGAAACCTGATCGTGTTCAAAGTACATTAAGTGACCTTTCTCACAAGTGCAAACACGACTATGATACGATATTCCATCATGGAATGCTATTTCCTGTCTTCCGCCTTCATCATCAGACCTTGAAACTTAATCGTGGTCAAAGTTCATTACAATACCTTTCTAACAAGTCCAAACACGCCTATGATACGATATTCCATCATGGAATGCCGGTGCCTATCTTCCGGCTTCATCATCAGACCTTGAAACCTAATCGTGGTCAAAGTTCATTCCAAGACTTTTCTAACAAGTCCAAACACAGCTATGATACGATGTTCCATCATGAAGTTCCAGTTCATATCTTCCGACTCCATCATCAGATCAGTTCGACAGTACCATATTATTGTATTGTCATCAGAACTACATACAGCTGCCAATTTTCATGACGCTACGATCCTTGGAAGATGGTTAAATTAGGTACCTTAGATTCCATTACGTAGTTACATACAGGTCGACCTAATAAAAGCGTGTTAAAAATTCTCATTCATCACAAATCCGCATGGCGTGCCTATTTGGGGGCCTTAGTGCTCCCAAAGCTCTTATTCAGGGGTCACTTAAATTACCACCTTTGTCGCAGTAGAGATGAGTGTCCTTACTAATTTCACCAGAACTCGCTGCGATGACAGCCGGGTGTATGTCGAAGAAGACGAAGATTCTATTCCCTGGCATTAATTGTTCTGTGGACGTTGGCACTCCACAGGTGTGGTTCTCGAATCGGCGCGCCAAGTGGAGACGCGAAGAGAAGCTGCGCAACCAGCGGCGGCCCGGCGAGGGGGGAGGCGGCGCGGGCGGCGGCGGCGGGGGGGCGCCCCCCGCCGGCTCGCCCCCCGCGGCGCCTCCCCCCGCGCCCCGCCTGCCCCTCAACAGCGGATTCAACTCCATGTACTCGCCGATCCCGCAGCCCATCGCCACCATGGCCGACACCTACAGGTCAGTTAACCACTTGTAAGAACCGCACCTTTTTCTATTTAATATTAGTGTAATGTTTTCTGAATTGCCGCGCCCGGAGCAGTACAAGGGTCGAGTGATATAGTGGGCGGGCGCAGGCTCGGGACGTAGTGTAATAGTGCGTAGTGACCGGCCGGTGGTTAGTGTGCCTGAGGACGGCATCCCTTGTTATACTGTGTGTTTGTGAATAGGGACAATATTTGAAATCGAATAACACACTTATATTTTGGATCCCACACTTATAATTTGAGTATACTATGAGCTTGAGGAACGTAATATGAATTTCCATTTTTTTTTGTAACGCAATCGTTACAAATATTAATTTTAGATTTTAAAACAATCATCACGTTAAGTCATCTATGGCTTACCATACGTCCCGGTTTAAGCGGGATTGTCCCGGTTTCAGACATTGGTCCCGGCGTCCAGGCCGGTTTGAGTATTGTCCCGGTTGGGTTTTAGCGATGCCAGAGATGCGCGAATAGTATACCGTAAACCGTGGCGCGAACAAGTGTATGGTGGTGCGGGGCGTGCGCGGCGTAGCGCGCGACGCGACGCCGCTACGCCTACCGACATCGCATGATGAGTGCAAAATATCGTGAGAAACACATCGAGATTTAGATCTTCTAATCATAGATGTTTTTAATGAAACTTGGCTTGTTAGTCGCTTTGCCTATATAAGCTTCCTATAAGCTTTCTTGTAATAAAAATCAATAGTCAGGATGAACTAGGAATACATAGGAAAGAAAATAGGAATAAATTACATAATTATGATACTCAACTTTAAGTAAAATGTCCAAATTAGTCTAATAATATCATATTATAAGGAATCGGTAATGAAACACATTTGTTCGGATGATCGAGGCCGCATGCTGGAGCCTACTGTGCGAGTGTTACTGCACTGTAAACTTAACTGTGGTATTACATGCAACGACTTCTATGTAAAAATTTAAAAAAATATAAATTATTGATAAATGTTCACTCCAGCGAGAAGTACGATTGGTACAGTAAATAATTTAAACATCCATTTCGGCTGCTTCAGCTGAACTTCACTTTTATAATTTCAAAATCTCCTACGTGATATGTATTGTATATATTTTATTTCTTATAACTAACTTACATACCTACCAATATTAGAACCATTTTAGTACAATCTAAATTTGTTGTTTTTTGTTTTTTTTGCCCTAACTCATTAGAAAAAGAAAAATTACCCCCCCCCCCCACCCAGACCTTTATGATTATAGTAAGCCTAAATACAATATCAGATATCAAAATATAAACTATAAATGCAATGCCAATGTTAAGATAAATTATAATAATGTTTTTAAAAAAGTTGACACAAATAAAAGTAATTTGCAAAGTAAGTCGGAGAATAAGCGGTCGAGCGAAAACGTTTCTAACTAACGCTGCCTTAACGATGAGAGATATATGATTAAGTTTTAAAGAAAAGTTGTAGAACTTGATAATGCCTACAAAAAGTCACCGACAGCATATGTCTAACTTTTATATTTAAGTCACAAAAAGTAGTATTTTATATTTAAAAAAATATTTAAATCGTTAGGTCATGTTTATTGGTCATATTATCAACAATTATGAATTCTTAAAAAAATAAGTAAATTTATCGTCTCAAGGGTTTAAAACAAAAGACTTTTCACTTTTACTGCATATACTTTCCCTTTTACTGCATAAATATTTAAAGAGATAATAAGCTCACAAATAAGACACTGACAAGAAGACACTCACAAATAACGGTATTATAGTCAAATTGACATGAAAATACATACATACATATGCAGTAATAATATAACCCATCTTTTGGCAGTCAGGAAATAAATCATAGCAGTACTAACCGAACCACACTCATAATTTCATCACAGGTAAAAAGTTTTACCGCCCAACGAAGTGGGCACAAGTCAGCTAGTGACATATAAAACCATATATTATACCAGAGTTGATCAGATTACTCGGTCCTCCAGTCTGGTCGCAGGGTTAAAGTCGCTTGCAAAGCGGTAATTATTCACCTCGAATTTATCGCGGACCTTAGCGCCCTTTATCCGTTTTTCTCACTGGATCGGGTGTACAGCGGGTCGTTTTAAGAGAAGAAGACAACAGGTCAACAACCGTGCCCGCTTCTTTGAAATATACGACCATGTCTCGACCCCCCTGGTTATTAGCCAGCCGATTGGCTTACGCCGGATGATGTGCAAACCGCACATCAGCGCTCGAAGGATCCGATTTTTTCCAGGTTCGACGCACTTCGAGGAGGCTACCGGATTGAAATTGAACCGTGAGTTGAGCCGGCCCAATATAACGAGCAAGTCATAATGACCCAAGCTGCACGGAACAGTTAGCCGCCGGTTCTAAGGTAGATCCGCTACTGCAGCTCAGCATCTCCAACATATCCACGATATTATCAGACCTTATTTAATATTATCCGGCTCGCCAAAGCGTACTCTCGGCCACGGCTCGACGGGCGGAAAGGCTTTTTAATAATTCACGGCTCAAAATTCATTTGGTGGGCGGCGACCGCCCTAGCTATAGGTGAGTTTCGACTGCGACTGCGGGCTAATTGAATTTGACCGGCTCCGCCATCTTTTTGCCCTGTTTTTCCCGCCATTTTTTCCCGCCCAGAGCCAGCATCGGCTTCGCTTGTTTTGTTTCGTTGCCTCTTTGATTGCTTTGGGCCGCCTTCTAATTTGAATTGGAAATGGCTCTCTGTAAAATTTGTATTTTAATAATAGTTTCTATTATAAGCAACTCGCTGACATAGTAGCATAGTGGTTAGGTCACCTGATCTTACAATGTAAGGTTGCGGGTTCGATTCGCGGCTGGTTCGGCATTTTCTGTTGGGATAAAATTAAAAGAACTGCATTTAATTTCTGATGAGCGCATAATGTATGTTATAATGATTACATAGTGCATGCAATAAAAAGACACACACTTACAGTCATGTCATACGCACATATACATACATGGCGAGGTTTTAATTAGTGAGGCCTCGGCCCCTCAGCCGATTAACAAGTTGCTGTCCTAAAAATTTTTACAAAAAAATTGTAAAAAAAATGAATTACGACACTGTCGCACCAAAACATTAATTACTGCCAAACCACTGTACCCATAATTAAAATGAAACATATTAACATAATAAAACATAATAAAATAGAACAAATTAAATTAAAATAAAAACAAAACGGGGCCGTCACGCTGAATCGTGTTGTGGCCGATAACGGCCTATCGGGGCCTGAGGGGTTAAAGGAAACTTAAAGGTAATAAGGAAAAGAAAACATCGTAGTCTTTCTAATGCAGCAATTAACGAATGATTTAAGATTAATATATGAACATACACCATGGAATTTTAATTGCACACAAAATTTTAAGGAGTCATATATCATGAAAATATTTTTTTTATTTCGATAAAATAAAGTCCCAAAATAATCCAAAACTATTCGTGTGCCATACTTTATTATTTTATTTGAAAATTTTCGGACCTTTTTTTATCGAATAAAAAAATATATTTTTTAAATGGGTAGAAACACCCATTAAAATTGTACGCGCTGTTGAAATTCCAAGGTGTATAAGGTAGATTATTAAAGTGAAAGACGTTAAAAACATTAAACAATGATTTAACTGGTCTCACATTCACACCCATTTAAAAAACAATGTTGCCGAACGTCACCCAAATAGTAAAAGTCAATAAGTCGAACAACGTGTTAAATATGTTGAAGCCCTACCTGTATGCACAAGTTTTTCGTTAAAATAAGAGAAAAACTTTTACTTATTTATTTATTTATTTTTAGGAAAACCAACAGCTAAGTAATTATAATTTAACAAAAAGACGGAGTAGGATAACAGAGAGCCAATTAAAAGTTTTCACGTTTAAGTAACGTTGTTGAAACATATGTGACTTTCCAATTAAAGCTATCGATTAAAAATACATCAAAAATTATTCAACAATTAATGCTAAAGAATTCACTGTTCAGCCGCTGCCTAGCTGAGTTAATACTTGTACAGAATAGATCAAAGTCAAAGCGTTTAATCAAATAATTAAAATTGTCACTTGTTCGCCACAGAAATGCATTTTTCCTGTAGTTGGTACCAGCATGAGGAACATGAAGAGCAGGGTTAAATCTAGTGAGTTTAGAAGGAACACGGAGATTAATTTTATTTCGTAAGTCGGGACGGTGATTGGAGGTGATTTTTAGCATATCATTGACTTTAGGATTTAATTGTTTTTTGCCAATTTTTACTGAAAAACTAATGAAATATGAAACATTTTTTATTGATTTAGATGGTTTATTAATTTACTGATTTAGAAAATGTTAGAGGGATATCAGATATGATAATGCAAAAATTGTAATCTTAAAACCGTTAAGTTATTTTGGCTAGCTTTTACTATTGTTTTTCCGCATATTAATCATAAGATATGAAATTTTGTCACATGAATTTTTACACCTTTATTTGATTATAAGAATAATATTAAATTCATTTCCAAAATCAAATGCTTAAAGAAAAGATAAACAATGTCTGCCTAACCAGGCCGAAGCCCATACCAAGGTAGACTTGACTATGTTAGTTGTAAATTGTGAATTGTAAAATGTGCGCACAGTTATCCAACTGATATCACTAAGAAATGGGAAAAAATATGTCTGTAATAGTTGTACTAAATAATCAGTATATATCTCAAGTGCTATTAGTCTAGATAACTGAATAACGTGTAATTATACCTAATACTCAATAAATAAGTGGAAAAAAATATATTTAACACAAAAAATAATCAATTTAAAAAATAAGAATAATAGTAATAGTAAAAAATACCTACATTTAAAATGGTAGTTAGGTAGTTAGTCAATAATAGACCCAAAAACTATCTTGCGAGTATATACAATAAATAAAAAAGGAATAAATAATCGGGTCGATATCCCATTATAGGCAGGTTCATAGCCAATTATACTCATAATATTTATAGTTAAAACAATTGCAAGTATATATTTTATTTTAATTTTGCGATGTGGTGTTCTGCCACTTCCGCGTGCATCTTCTCATTTTAGGAAATGATCTGAAAATGTTCTAAAATCCTGCTGAAACTGTCTACAACCTCAAGTATTTAAAATAAACTAAAAATATTGGAGGACGCGAGCGACCTTTACTTAATCCAAAGTCGCCGATAAAAACTCTAATAAAGGCAAATACTGTACGTGAATCACATACACTCTACGCTCGATTACTCCTCGCGCAAAGATTACACTTGTTTCGATTAGTCGGTCTATCGCACCGGCGAAGCCGCCCACCTGTACGCCCCGCCGAAGCGGCCAACTTAACTAAGATTAATTAAATAATCGACTGATCGAATGCGAGGTAAAGTTGGGCGGGCGGGCGCGCGGCAAAAAAAGGGAAATCAAATCGACTGACGCAGACCGAGTCGACTTTGATAGTCATGCAGCCCGTTTCAGTTTACTATACGTCATCGGGCACAGCAATAAAATCGCTATGATGTGAGACGTTGACCGAGACCTATAATATCACAACCTACAAACCTGATTTGGCTGTATTTACTTTTACTTGTCTCAAACTTTTGAGGTTAGTTCTTGTTGGCAAATACTTAGTGTCAAAAAAAAGACGTGTCCGCTTTAGCCTCCCCTCCCCATCTCCCCTCCGGGCAAAGCGGGCATTTGTAGGAGTTTGGTAATTCACCTTATATTTTTTTTGTTTTTAACGTTTTGCCAATTGTTACCAAACATTATACAAAAGCCCTAAAAAAAAGCTTTTCGAGGTAAAATAGAAGCTGCAGTAGGTCATTCGTAAAAAAAAATATTATCTTTCTCTTAAGGTGCCGCTTTGGCCCCCCTTCCCTTAGCTGATTTTTTAAATTGGTAATTAAATTTAAGTAATTTACTGTATATCAATCTTTATCGAATTAAGTAACTAATTTAAGATTGGTTTACTATATTCGGTCATTCCTACATATTTGAGGAGTTGTTGGTAATAAATTCTTTAAATAATGACAGTTATTTCGCAACCACATCAGCAACGGGCTCCCGCTCTAAGAGGGTAGAATGGGGGAGGGATTTGGTAGTCGTGTCTTGAGTTTTAATCGGACGCAGTCACGCCTCTAATGGCTTCGCATAGATTTGCCTTCGAGACCATTTGCCCGGTCTTCCCTTTGATGCGATCTATTCGCAATTTTCCGTGTCTTTCTTTTTTTGCCTCGCCGCGCCGTCCAGTCGTCGCTCGTGTTTATTCTGCTAAACTAGGTGTACGCTTTCGGCAAACTGCGGTTAACTGGAGTTAACGTAATGGTAATGAACCTCACGGAATGCATTGAAGATAAAATGCATATGATTGTCGAGTATAAATCTCTGGAAGGGGATTTTTATGCACTTAAGTGATAAAGATATTGGATTATATATAGCAGAATGAAAGTGGACTCACCCGTTGTCAAAGAGTGGTGGCGAAATCACTACATATTGTAAATCAAGTCGGACAAAATGATCTGGTAGGTTGCTTTATCGGCGTGAGCTAACGAAGCGGTTTTGATATATGTGAAAATAATATACAACAAAAACATCGACCTCATAGAGATCTATATCTCATTCTGTATTCCCTAACCTAACAAGATATTACATAGAATCCGCATATTTTGCCTACCGGCATAGAACTGGCATGATTTTGTTACTGATTTTAACTATAATGTCACATCTAGCTATATAAATATCGGTAACGAAATTCTCAAAGTTTTAAATCACACTTAGGAATAATACCGAGATAAAAGCTTAAGCGTGGGGATTTCCTAGCCAGCCCATCAATTATTTGAGGATGTATGCTTGCTCAGTTCATAATATTGGTATCCGTAGGTCGTGAGGTGAAGCTGTAGTCGTTCCCTAATAAACTATTGAAAAAGAAATCAAAGAAATCTTGGTAAAAAGCTGGAAAACTCCGAGAAGATATCTTTCGACGGAAGTCAAAATCTGCAAAGTTTAATTACTTTTCTCTTGACATGCGACATCCGGAACAACTGCATAGAAACCACATTTTTTTGTTGACCAAAACGGACGTCTTTGAATTCATTTTAAATGTGTCTTTTCTTTATTCGCAGTTCGATGTCATCAGGTCTACCGTCAAGCTGTCTCCAGCAACGAGACAGTGGTTACCCTTACATGTTTCCTGAACCTCTACACCTCGGTGGGGTTGGAGGAGGTGGATATGGCGCCAGAGCACCAGCGGCGCATCAGCAGCATCCAGCAGCTTACTCCCAAACGACGTCCAGTGGAGGAACAGGTAGGAATATAATAATCCTCATATTTTAATATAATCATGAAAAAGAATCGAGATAGTGAGGAATTTGTGGTTCTTCCAAACCATTGCCTTCATAGGCCAAAATCATGAATAAATATTCCGTAGGGATTTTTCAATAGTTTTTTTTTTCAGTAGGTATATGAACGTTTCACAGATATGTATTGCTAATATTTTTGTAGTAATAAGTTACTGAATGACGAGAACATCAAATATGTAGCTATATTTTGGATCTGGCAAAGGCGTTTGATACCGTGTCGCGTGATATTTTATCAACCAGGTTAAACACGTCGATATAGAACTGCTCTTCAACCTTAGCCACACCTTTCTCCTAGATATGTACTGGTGAATGAGCCTTAAAAAAGTTTAAAATTATTACAGATACATTTTAAAACACATGTATCTTATTTGATAGTAGAGTTATCTTTCAAATTTCTGTGTTTAAAGTTTGTGCGTTTGCTTATCTATAATATGTTCTGTAGAACAAACATTCATATGTCAGGATGAGATTTTAGATAGTGACGTCCTTGAAGTGGGGGAATCAATACAAGCAAATAAGCAACTTTTGTTTTTTTGTTTTTTTTTTAATTTTTGCTAAATTGGAAAAACTTGACTGATAAATAAAGGTTTGATAAGCGTTAAGTGCGTTGCGCTATCTATCAATAGGTAAAAATCGCGAATAAACCACACTCGCGATATTTTACCTACCGCTAGATGGTGCAATGCGCTCAGCTCTTTTTATACTATTTCACTATTCACACACACATATATATATATATATATATATATATATATATATATATATATATATATATATATATATATATATATATATATATATATATATATATATATATATATATATATATATATATATATATATATATATATATATATATATATATATATATATATATATATATATATATATATATATATATATATATATATATATATATATATATATATATATATATATATATATATATATATATATATATATATATATATATATATATATATATATATATATATATATATATATATATATATATATATATATATATATATATATATATATATATATATATATATATATATATATATATATATATATATATATATATATATATATATATATATATATATATATATTGATATTTAAGTGTGTAATTTTTTTTTTTCTTAATATTTTCAATAATATATAAAATTAGATTCATGAAAAGTTACTTATCTGGGGTCCTGGTGGACCAGAAACATTTAAACGATAGTTAATGTCCTCTTTAAATACTTAGGGCAGCGGCACCTGTTTCCGCAATTGATAACCTATGATGTTCTTAGTTATTGCAGCCGAATTACTGTATGCCCTTGGATGTAATACGTATAGGAGGATGGTTTCTGTAACAGAAATGGATGTTAGTAACTTATTTTAGAAGAAATTATATGATTGAGAATATTTCGACACTAGTCGTATTCATCTCTATGACATTTCTGATAGAACAATTTTTTCAAAATTTAAATTTAAAAAAAACTGAACATAGAGAAATGGGTTAATAATATTTTGCAATATCGTTATAAATGCACTATAACCGACCTTGAAAAACATTATTAATAATGATTTTTAAATGAAAAATATTAATAAGCTTTTAATGAATATGTCTGAACAAATATAATTACTGTATTAATTTTGCCTATTCAGACCGGGACCCTTGCAAGCGCCTAAAATATTTATAAAAGCCAACTCCCAAGATTTAACGTCTCTTTCTTTAGCGTTATCGCCAAGGCACTTAATAATTTTTACTTTAAAACAATTATCAAAAGTTAAATTGTGTGCCTTAGCATGCAATGCTATTGGAAGTTGACTTTCATTGCCTACGCTGGCCCTGTGATTATTTAACCTAATGCTAAGAGGTGTAGTTGTTTCCCCAATATAAAATGCATTGCAGGTCTGGCAAAGTAATTGATATACAATATTTTTTGAAATGCAACTACTATTAAAAGGAACTCTGTAACTGTTGGGAGTGTTAGGACTAGTAAAATAAATGCTTCGATCTAATAAAGGACATGTTTTACAACGTGATCGACCGCAAGGCTGTAGGCCCAAATTTTTGTTAGTACTAAGATAATTTCGATTATTTTTATTAAGTATTGATTTTAAATTAGGAGGTTTTCGAAATGATAAAATTGGTGGTATATCTAATAAACCTTTGGTTGATGGGTCGTTAGCTATAATAGGGAATAAATCTGCTAAAATTGGTCGCAGTTTCTCAGTGCCAGGAAAATAAGTAGTACTTAGAAAGATTTTATTTTGATTTAAATTTGACACCAATTTAGGTTTAGGTGAAAATTTTGTTTCGGAATTTATTATATTTTTATCTAACAAAGAGGCAGGATAATTTCTTTCTATTAGTGATTTTTTAAGATTAGAAAGGTACTTATCTAGATTTTCTTTATTATTAATTAAACGGTGTCCGCGAATGGACATTGAATATGGAATTGACTTTTTGGTATGAAACGGATGACAGCTATCGAAATGTAGGTATTGCTCTTTGTTTGTAGGTTTTATATGAATTGCAGTTTTAATGGTGCCTTCGGATAGAGTTAGATCAACGTCTAAGAATGTAATTTGATTTTCTGATATAGTGTATGTAAAATCTAATGGTCCGAAATTATTTAAATCTGTAAGGAAGTCAGTGAGTGTGTCATGTCCATGTGGCCAAAACAATATAATATCATCAATAAACCTATACCACATTAGTGGTTGTAAATTTTGAGTAAGAAGAAATTTATTTTCTAATAACCCCATGAAAAGATTCGCATAAGAAGGAGCCATTCTTGTTCCCATTGCTGTACCTTTAATTTGGAGATAAAATTCATCCTCAAAAGAAAAAGCATTCTTAGTGAGGACGAATTCAGCCAACTTACAAAGAAAATTTGTAGAAGGAATTTGGGGGCTGGGCCTTTGATTAAGGTAATGGGAAATCGCTTCTAAGCCT